>JAFBJS010001675.1:86452-99092 GCA_016785265.1 Paraplagusia blochii | reverse complement strand
CAGCTAAGGTGAAGGGAAAGGTTTACAGGACAGTTGTGAGACCAGCCATGATGGATGGATTAGAGACACTAGGAATAGGTAGAAGACATGAGGCAGAGCTAGAGGTGGAGGAGTTAAAGATGCAGAGATTCTCTTTATGAGAGACAAGGATGGACAGGATCAGGAATGAGGTGATTAGAGGGACAACACAGACAGGAAGGTTTGGAGAAAAACACTAGAGAAGACAGATTGAGATAGTTTGGACATGTTCAGAGGAGGGACAGTGGAATGATCCTAGAGATGGAGCTACCAGGTAGGAGACAAAGAGGAGGTTGATGGATGCAGTGAGGGAGGACATGTAGGTAGTTGGAGTTGAGGATACAGAGGACATGTGGAGATGGAAAATTAAAGCCGGAGTGGCCAAAAAGAAGAGACAACTTGAATGGAAATGGTTAGAGATGGAAATAATGTAAAAATGGTAACCTCGAGGACAACTGGACATAGTAGGACTACTAGAAATAGCAGGACTACAACTACTACTATGTCCAGTTGCCCTTGAATTGAACGTTTTTGGATTAAAAGACCTGGATGACTGAGAAATAATAAAAAAAAAAAACCAGAAAGACAGAAGGGTGTCTCAACTCACAAAGACCCGTGTGACAGTAACTATCCTAAAGGCCGACTTTCATTGGAGAATGACGGTGGAGGGACATAATGAAGATATATCACACGGTCACAGAAAAATACCCACTTGCTTTCCTAGATTAAGTACAACGTTAAATTTCCTTTTTCACGACTGGCCACAAATGCCTCCTTGTCATGCAGTAGCTCTGTTATTAACCCAGTGCTTCTTCACAGACAGTCAGCCTGGAGCCTTGCACAAGCGAAAGCTAAAGGCAAAATAATGGTCTCATGGTGTCTGCCAATGTCTGTCCATAAGGGCTCGGTGACAAATGATCGGACGTTCGTAGAGCTCCAGAGGAAGGACAGAAACCCTTCAGAAGTTTGGTAAAAATCCACTCAATTTCCAAGTTATTTTTAGGAAGTCCTCAGGAAGGATGTGTTACCAGGTGCAGGCTAAAAACAAAACAAGAGGCTTAAATTTTCCAAAACAATTGCGCTGCGACCTTGAACCTACTATAGAATATGTTTTGGACGGACACTGTTTGTAAATCCAGGGGCGATCCATCGCTCGTCCTTCAGCGTAAGAGTTGGGTCGAACCTGAGTTTCAAAGTAAAATCTTATGCCGTTGAGTTTGATGCATATCTACACCATGGTTCCAAAACCGCTCGCCCGCCGTCGACTCTCATCTGTGGGACTCATTTATTGGTGGGTCTGACGTCACGTATGGAGCAACCACATTCAAAAAGCATGAAAATGCGCCCTTCCTTAGAGACAGAGGAAAGGGATATTGAACATGAGGTATGAGTGCACATCCTAATAGGCGGCCAATGGCCTGGAAATTGAATCAATTAGGAAGTCAGGGTCAGAGGAAATGACCTGAAGGTCAGTAAACCTCACCCATGGTCACAGGAAGGACTCCGTCTGGGTGGAGATGACCGGACCCTAACCACCTGTTAAACCAGTGTCTAATTATAGGAGCTGTTTATGGAGGGTACACACACAACACTGACTATACTATGGACTTCAATGGACAGACAGACAGATAGATAGACAGACGGACAGACGGATGGACGGACGGAAAGATGGATAGATAGATAGATAGATAGATAGATAGATAGATAGATAGATAGATAGATAGATAACTATATACAATAGATGGACAGACAGCTAGACAGTTAGATAGACCGCTAGACAGCTAGACAGACAGACAGACAGACTGACTGACTACCAGATTGACAGACAGAGAGACAGACAGATTCATAGACAGACAATCAAAGATCAAAATCAAACTAATTTTTATTTGCCATTGAGCAATCACTACTGTCCCTGATGCTGAGTAACCAACATCTGGGTGTGCAGCAGAGGTGGAAACGGGGTGGGGGAAGTTGGTTAAAAAAAAAAAAAATATTGTCCTGAGCAGGAGGATGACAGTAATGATATTTCTGTTTATCCGCGGAGATGGTCCCGAGGTATTTTTGGATCTACGCTGTTTTTTCCTCCGTAAATTCCAGGTTCCGGCTGTTTTTCCTTCTCCTTGTTCCCAGCCTGTGAATGCAGGGACGCTTCCTCTCCCTCTTTCCTATTCTGAGCCTCTGATTGCTTGGAGGGTGGGGGTGGTTGACAGGATAGAGTGTATATTTGTGTGCATGTGAGTGTGTGTGTTTCTGTGAGAGATAGTGTAACGGGGAGTTCTGTGCGTTGGAGGAAGGAATGTTGCAGAAAAGATTTTTTTTTTTTTCTTCACACAGATTAACCTGATGAAGGCGTACACATCTCGGGTTCTGGGGTGTGGAGGATGTAACCATTGAGGAGATCACAGTGTCAACTGTTCCCCAAGTGCTGTTTCTCTGCTCCAGCTGGCGATGAGAGGTGTGTACGTGTGTGTGTCAGTGTGTGAATGTATGCACTCCATGCCCTACACCGTCCTCTCAGCGTGGATCAGACAGATGGATCTTTGCTGAGTCTGGCTTCTGATCGGATCGTGCCCGTGTCCCCGTAAATTCACTCACTTTTATCTAAGTACATGACAAGCAGACATCGACACCCTGAGGTGTCTTAGGTGAGGACGACGGACAACAAAGTCTGCTGGTTAGATTACAGTGTGTTGCCAGTCAAGCTGAAAAAAAAAAATCTTACTTTTGGACTTACGGGCCACAAATGGTCCTAAAATTGGACTCAGGGGTCGGGATAAGAGTAGATGCAATCAACTGTGCTTATTGATATGCCTTCTCTACCCCCATCTATATGGAAATTCTGGGTATTTCAGGGTAAAAAGACATTTCGTGGGGCCGGATTACACAGCTAAATGAGCCACATCTGGCCCCCGGGCCTCAGTTTGACCATGCCTGGTCTAAATCACAGGTGTCCGCACTTTTATTGCTTGGGAGCTACTTTCCAAATGAGCAAAGTATATCAATCTATCTACATCAGATCTGGGCAACATAAGGCCCGGGGGCCGGATTGGGCTCGTTTTGGCATGTTAATCCGGCCCACCAAACTCCTTTTTCATCCTACTGTATTCATCTTACTGTATTCAACCCAAGAGAAGACCATCTGCAAATAAAGTCTTACATTCAAAAATATTAGGGGTTTGACAATTAAGTCACATAACGATCCGATTCATATCCCGATTCACAGGCTACGATCCGATTCAGGAACGATTCATAAACAATATTAAACGATCGATCCAGTTCGATCCGATTTGGACCAGTTTGATCCAAACCTGTCCAAAATGATTAATTTGCAAACCCCTTATACACTATATATATATATATATATATATATATATAGTATATATTAGGGGTGTGGCGATTCACTCACATAACGATCCGATTCATATCCCGATTCACAGGCTACGATTCGATTCAGGAACGATTCATAAAAAATATTAAACGCTTGGTCCAGTTCGATCCAAACCGATGTATAACAATTAATTTGCGCACCCCTAGAAAATAGCAAAACTAAAAGAATGTATTGGGAAATGATTCCTCATATAGAGATATTTTATCCCAATAGGACAAAAGAAACATTTATTCTCCTGTGTTGGATATTAAAATTCCAAAAGATCCGTAATGTAGAAAACTCTAAATGAGATTGTTCCTCCAAGTGCATTGCAAATGTTTGTTGTCACACGTTGCTGTGTGCTGTGTCAACATGGATGTATCGCTTTAAGGTGCACATGCGCAGTATGTACAGTAACATAAGCATACATGGTGTTTTAAACGACAACAGTGTTTTAACGGTGCTTTCAATGTACACTGTTCCACGTGTCAAAATCCACACCCTTGGTCCTCCAGGTCCTTATGGCTCTGTTTACTACGGGAGTTCTGACTCTGTCCTGACCTCGCTGGTTCTAACCTGGGCCCCGTCTTGAAAGTCCAGGACTTTCCAGTCATTGGCAGCATTTCCTGATCCAGCTCCGTTACAAACCATTCTCCCAAAACCTCCTCTCTCTCTATCCTTGTCCTCTTGTTTTTCCTCCTCTGTGCGAGGACACACAGTTGATGGAAATCTGTCGTCAGATTCCTTCTGCGTGCACTCATACTTGGCCAATAAAGCTGATTGTGATTCTGATTAATTGAATTTCACTTAAAATATGAGCAGACCGGTCTTCCATGACCTCACTGGCCCCTCCAACGTCTTTGTTTGGACGTCTTTCTGCTGACTTATCAGGACGGGATCGGGTTTCATCTCCTTGTGGTAAATTAAAGAATAAGCAGATTTGAAGGGGGTTGGTGTATGGGACAAACGTATGTACCTGTGTGTGTACTACTGTGGTCTGGTGGATGAACAGCTTGGTGTTGACATGAAAACAAAGACACACTGCAGCCTGTGCCTCTGTTTATTACACAACAAGGCACTGAAGCTGCGGCCATGTTGGAGTTTTCCTCCGTCTGCAGTTTTTATCTTCATGTCCAAGCCGTGCTTTCTTTGTTGTGGAGTGTAAACACACACAAACACACCCAATAACCATCGGATGGGCCGGCTGTGTCACTGGGGAAGTGTTTTTTTTGTGTGTTTCCAGATCCAGTGTTTTTTTTACCTGATTTGAGTTTTCAGAGTTACAGATTATGTCTCAAACTAAGGCCCGGGGACCGGATGTGGCACACTCAACTTTATAATCCGGTCCGCCAAACTCGCTAAAATTACTCACTGAGTATAATATACCAGATTTTACTTCTGCCTTTGTTTTTCCTTTAGTCCAGGTTACGTCAACAACACAATTTCCTTGAAGGGTCGGTTGTACTTGGAAGGCTATAGACGTAACTACTCCAATACATATCGCTAGCCTCGTAGCATAATTGCCTAAGTCATATTTCAATATGTTACTGCAGTTCATTATTGTTTATTTGCATAACTAATATTGGACATTGCTTTGTTTTTTAAACTTATTATGTTAGTAAACTCTAAAGCATTTACATTACAAAACGCTTTTTAAGATCCAGAGGGCCATACAGAATGTCTTGGCGGGCCGCAGTTGGCCCCCGGGCCTTGACTTTGACACATATACCTTAGTCTTTATGCAATACTTTTACTTCTCAGTCATCTTCTATGTATCTCTGGTCCTAATCCGACCCCCTATTCAGTTTTAGGACCAATTGTGGCCCGCGAGCCAAATGTTTGCCCACCATTGGGTTAGATGGTCATGCACGGTGCTTCCCGAATTCTGCATTTACTACCGTGCGACTTTCAGGCGTGGAGAAAAAAACAAAAAAGGACCTGGTACAGTTGTTTGACTATTGTTCTCATTGACCCGTTGCAGTAAATCTTATATTTTGTTCCCGCTCTGCTTCCTCCCGGGGACTTTCAGGGATACAGAGCCGACTACACCAGCGCCTGAACTCTCTTTTAGTGTCCACACAGGAGAAAGCGTCCGGATCATTCGTCCCTTTTCTGTTTTTTTATGTCGGCGAGCAGCTCTGAACTTTAAAAGATAGGTTCTTATCATGTTTTCCTGTCAAACATACAGTGCGTGCGGATTAATTCGTCTTAAACTCCGGCGATAGTGCGCAGTTATCTGTGTTTAGACTACATTTTTGAAACGTAGCAAAAAAAACAGACACTCATTTACATTTCAGACCATGTCGGTCGCACAGGTTCCTACTACAGGGATAGAAGGAATTTGTCTTTTCCTGCACTCATACATCAATATGGCAGATGTTTCCTAGAGGATGAATCAGGAGACCGTTCAAAAGGTTCCACAAACTACCTTAATTGCATTCTTTTTGCCCCCCCGTCTCCACTTCTGTCCGTCTTGCGTCAGACATCTGAGGAGCATTTTGAAGAACAAAAAGGAACTCGTATTGCTGCTTTGTATTTGGGCCCCGTGACACACACACACACACACACACAGGGAACTGGGCATTGTTTCCAAGCTTTTATCCAGCAACCATTTGATCTTTGCTCTCACACACCGTCCGAAACGCTGCTAACCTGCAGGAGGTGCCTCATTTTTAGGGAATATTCAATCCCGCTCACGGTGTTTTTCCATGCCTGAGATGGGTATTGGGTGCTGATAGGATATCATGCACACCTAAGTGCTTCCCTTTCCTCCCTCTCTTTATTTTCTTTCCTTTTCTCATCGGCCTCTGCCGCTCTATCTGGGCCCCCACACATGCTCTGTGTCACGTCCTGTCGCGAACAACAAGCCTACCTTCCCTGGAAGGCTGCCATAGATCAATCTTCTACATCTGTACAGGAGTGACGGAGAACGCAGGGGGAGATTGATACGGAACATTTTTTTTTTTGGGAGACAGCAAGATTAGTCATGTTTTATCCCTTTAACCTCCCGTCGTCTCCACCCTTTCCTCTGCGATTCACAGAAAAACTTACCTAAGGAGCATTTTCCCTTTTCTCACTTTCTGGCAACCCAACCCCTGACCACCTCCCGTCCCTAAGATGCAAAACCTCTAACTATTTGATTGAAACATCTTTTCTTTTTTCTCTCTCTGCCTTCCCTGACCAGCAGTCTCCCTTCAGCCCCCAATATCACCGGCTAGGACCTGTGTTTGTCGGACTACCGTACCCTCGAGAGCTGGCAAATGCTGTGTATTTGCTGTGAGACAAGGACTGTGTTTGAACAGGACACACACAATCAATCATCTTGGTTTGACATGTTAAAAAAAAAAAAAAAAATGGAAAAGAAACCACCTCATGTTAACGGGACTCAACTATTGCCTGCTGAAAAACACAAACAACTACTGCTACAAATGACATTGAAATTGTCACTTATGTAAAGTTTAGAACATCTGGGACTTGTTATAAATATACATATATGGTCGTCTTCTTCTTCTCCTTTCGGCTTGTCCCTTTTTTCAGGGGTTGCCACATTGTCCATCTCACCCTGTCCTCTGTATCCTGTCTCTTATACACATCCTCTAGGATCATTCCTCTACCAATGTATCCACTGTCCCTCCTCTGAACTTGTCCAAACCATCTCAGTTTGTCTTCTCTAGCTTTTTCTTCAAATCTTCCTGTGTTGTCCCTCTTATCACCTTATTCCTGATCCTGTCCATCCTAGTCACCCCTAAAAGAGAACCTGTATAGGTATATAATAGGTGTGGGCAATCATTTGGACTCACGCGCCACAATTCGTCTTAAAATTGGACACCAGGACTGAGTCCAGAGCAGAAAGATGGCTCGTCCGTTTGAACTAAGATATATCCCAAGTAAAATTCATGTATAAAACCTAAAATCCTATATTTCTAATACCCTTTATGATGTCATCTACTGGGGAAACACATTATTACTGGAAAACTGCAGAAGTATAATGATAATATGAATGAATTATTTGATTTGGACATGGTTGACGGGCCGCATTAAAAACCTCAGTGGGTCGCATCCGGCCCCCGGGCCTTAGTTTGCCCATGCCTGGTATATACACATATGCATGTCCCGAAATTAACAGTCAGCCAATATTATAGATGGGAGCATAGTTATGTAAACTGTCATGTAAAGTTATATAGTATTAGCAGAGTATATTATTTACTTTGGCCAATATACAGTATATAATCACCGATATTCTGTGTCGATATTGATGATATTGGAATTGGAAAATTGTATTTTAACAATATTGGAATTGTACGACCTCAAATGATAATATCGGCAGGTTAATATATATATATAACATAATATTAATATATATAATATATAATATACCGCTCCACTAATATCTGATATATTTCACCATATATTTTTTTTATCTGTTCTCCGTACCTGGAAGGAAATATAGATGCAGTGATGATTACGAGCGATTGGCGTTGTGGCAGAATGACGCCCACGCCACAGTGAAAAATATCCGCGATCATTTTGATAATACATGAATTAAAAGTCAGGGTTTCCACCTCGTTCCAGCCCCTCACCCTCCCTCACGGCAGCGGTGATTCATGTGATTAGGAGGAGTGTGGGATGGGAAGTGGCGTGGAAGGAGAGGAAGAGAAGCAGGAAGTAGGGGGGAAAAGCTGGTCTGTCAACGAGACCTGATAATGGAGACCACAGGAAACCACTGAGGATTTTCCACAATGTCGCACAGAAGCCGTGGCGCTCACACACCGACACACACACACACATATATATATATTTATATATACATTTTCTAGCCCTTCTGCACTTATGCAGGACCACACACCCCTGAACGACTTTGGTGCAGCACTGCGCCGTCAAACCGAGCCGTGCATCAGCTGTCTCAATCAGTGTTTTAAGTTGATTGGCAGATCTGTCAGCGTGCTCTCCTTATCTCCTTTTCTGGCTACACCTGCTCCGGCCGAGCGCCGCGCCAGCTCCCAACTGGGCCCTGCCATTGGTTGGTGCCTTCCAGGACCACAGCGCATGTTGGCCAATAAACAAGATGAAAAGAGTGTGTACACAGAGAGATAAAGGGCGGCCCTCATCTAATCACAAACTTAAAGCTGAGGTCATGTGGCTCGAGCTGCTCGCTGTGTTTGTTCTCGCATTAAAAAGGCATCCCAGAACCAAGCTTGGCCGCACTCCAAATAAGCCTAAAAGGAGGAGCGGAGCGGCGGAGGAGGGGGAGGATAGCGGCGGTGGGGGTGTTCATGTGTGACATGTTTGTCTCTAACAGGGAGGGGCGCATGTTTTTCTTCAGCTCTTCCCCTTGGTTGCCCTGTTGTTTGTCAGGCCGCCCCGGCGTAGGACGCATCGCAGGAGGAAGACGCGGCACAGTTTTCACACACGCACACATCCCTAAAAACCCGGGAGGAAAAACCTAACGCTGAGAAAACCTTGTTTCTCTTCCTACGGCCCGGTCATTAGGGAAACGGTGAGGAGGGTCCGTTTGCGTATTGCTGCCGCAAATGACATCTCTTCACAGGTTGACTGCGGCTGCTGCACCACTTGGCGCATTTGTTTGGACAATATATAATGATAACCACCAAAAAAAAACTCATAAGAGTTCAGTGATATCTAGGAATTGTCCATGATTTTCTTGATAGTAACTAACATTACTTCAGTTCCTGCACACTGATCCCATTTAGTGGTACAAGGCATTAAAATAAACAAGAAATTGAAGAAAACTATACATTCGATACGATCTCGATGGCCTCATGCGGCGTCGAGTTCGATTCTGCGCCTCAAGGTGTTTCACTACGTGTCCACTGCGCCTGGACGTGTTGCGACACTCGTCCCTCTGCCTCAGAAGCTTATTCATTCTCAGGACGTCCTGTGGAGTAACCTCCCCCTCCCCCACCAGTAAAAACACACAAACAGACACAAGCAGACACAAACATACACACATACTTCATCCTTTGCAGCTCCCCCCCACCTCCCCTCCTCTGCCCCCCCCACCCTACTCCCCCATCCCGCTCTCTCACAGCTCCAGCTCCTTATCTACATCCAGGCAGCTGTGTGTTTGTCTGTGAGTGTGCATCTCTGTTTCTGTGTGTGTGTGTGTGTGTGTGTTCGTCCATGTGTGAAGGCGAAGAAAAAGGTGTGAAGTACAGTCGCTGCAGTCGCCTTTTCAAGTTCTCCAACCCCGGGGACTGGAGCCAGTGGTCGGAGCGAGGAGGGAAGGAGGATTTACAGCTGCACGTCCTCAGTGATGCTGTCAGAGGAGGAAAGGCTTATGACTCACTTACACATACTTCACTGAGCATATCATAAGCACAGTTCATCCTGGGGCATGATGTCATCTTACACGCAGAGACACAAAAACCATGTATCGATTTCACCACACTATTCAACCAACAGGGGGGCTGAATATGGGTTTCCAAGTTCGAATCCACCAAATGCCAGGTTACACCTGAGGTCCACTGAGCATGGCACCGTCCTCACTCACTGATCCCCGGTCCACGCATGTGACAACTGCGTTAACCCTTCACCAAAGTGAACGGTGGGGCAGCTCTGAACGCCTCGGGAGCAGTGAGTGGGGACGGTGCCTTGCTCGGTGGACCTCAGTGGATGAAATCAAACCCAGAACCCTCTGGAGGACACTATAGGCCGCCAATGCCCCAATTAAGACAACAAGCAAACAATATAACTTTGTTGTATGTCATTGTGTTTGAACGCATTTTCCAATAATTTTCCAAATATTTCTAATGGAAATTAATTTTCCAATTAATTTCCATGGTTTTATCGGGTCCAATATAGAATTAGGAAGGAAAAGGAAGGAAGGAAAACAATCTCATTGTCATTGTGACAAAGAAATGTCACCTCTGTATTTAACCCATCACCAAAGTGAACAGTGGGCAGCCTGGGGAGCAGTGAGTGGGGACTGTGCCATGCTCAGTGGACCTCAGCGGTTGATGGATTCGAATCTAGAGCCCTCTGGACCCCAGTTCGGTTCCTCAACAACCAGGCCACCACTGCCAGGTTTTACGCAGAAGGATCAGTAACTTCGTAACTTGGTAAGTAGCTGATAGATTCGAACCTGTACCCTCAGGGCCAAGGCCCATTTCCTTTACCACTAAGCCACCAGTCTCCCTGAAATTACTTAGAAGCCTGGAATGCAATAATCCCAACCCGTTCCGAGCACGTAGAGATCTACTTGGTGGTCAAATTATGAGGTAAAGACCCTCAAACTAGTAATGACAAACATCAGGTATTTCGAAAACTGTTTATTGATGCTATAAAAGCAGCGAGAAGTCGCCGTGTTTCCCCATAAACGCGTATAAAGTAACGCAACGACTGACGGAAATCAAGCAAAATGAAGCGAGCGCTGTGTGTGTTTCGCATTTTAGCCTCGAGGAGACGACGATGACTCGGAACTATTTTAAACAAGTGCTCATAGAAAACTGCACGCAGATGTTGGATCTCGGGTTGCCGCCATAATCCGCGGGGTGGACGGGTCAGGGAATCCCTGCCGCATGTTCCTCGCATCTGCACTGTGTTTGTCCTACTTTTTAAAACATTGGCTGCAGCTGGTTTGCAGCGCAGGTCCACGCGGCCTCGGAACAGAAGGGGTGGCAAAAAGAAAAGACACGTCTTCCTGCTGACGCCTGCTGCTGTTGCCTTCAACACATTTTGGCAGCATGTTGCTTCACTTTAAGACGTTGAACAGGAGACACGGCGGTCCAGGTGTAGGTAGCACCTTTGAAGCGTAATGTATGTACATGATTGAAGCCATCTTGGCATATTTAACATCCTGCAACCAACATCTGTTGTGATTTATTGCCTTTTTTTTCCCTCCTATAATTGAGCTGCGTATTTACCAAATGGGCTCGAGCAATTCTAGACCAATCACCTGGCTGTTGTTAGGAAGATTTCCTCTCCAAATCAACCCCTGTGATGATAAACAGGTTATGACAAAACGTTTTAAGACATGTACGTTTGCAGAAACATATGTATGTCAATGCAAAGTCTACACACTTTTGCATGCTACATAGGATTAGGATCTTTGAGTTGATGTCTTTGGGACTAGGAAGGGAGGAAGAAAGGAAGGAAGAAGGAAAGGAAGGAAGGAAAGCAACCAGCAACATTGTGGCAGTGTGGTCCTCACCAAAGTCAACAGTGGGCAGCTCTGTGCGCCCGGAGAGCAGTGAGTGGGGACGGCACCATGCTCAGTGGACCTCAGTGGTAGCCTAGCAGTTGGTGGATTCAAACCTGGAACCCTCCAGACCCAAATCTCGTTTCTTATCCACTGGGCCACCACGTCTTCTTTCTTTTATTCATTTTTATTTTTCAGGGGTTGTCACAGCGAGTCAACAATTTCCATCTTCCCCGTCCTCTGTATCTCCAACTACCTCCATGTCCTCCCTCACTGCATACATCAATCTCCTCTTTGTATCCTCTACTACCAATGAATCCACTGTCCCTCTTCTGAACATGTCCAAACCATCTCAATCTGTCTTCTCTAGCTTTTTCTCCAAACCTTCCTGTCTGTGTTATTGCCTCACGTCACAATCTGTTTTTTTTTCTTACTAAATTTTTATTTTCTAAATTCGTGCAGATTTGTTCTCATGTTTAATGGTAGACAAACGGAAAAAACAGAGAATAAATGTCCTCACTTTGTGCCACGTTTTAAAAAGCTCCTTGTTTTTCTTCAATGTCCTATCGTATGTTTAGACTCCACGTCGTCTCTGGTTGTTTCTCTATGTTTGTTTACTGGATTGTTTGCAGTGAAAAGGCCTTGATGTTGTAAATTGTCGTGTCCAACAGTTATCTTTTCTCGCTGCGAGGCTCTCCGTATTGTTTGTGCTCTGACGTGTTGCTTTTGGGTTTCGGGGCTGCTCCTCCGTGTTATCTGTCTCTTTTTGTGTCTCGCTGTGATTTCTGAGAGTGTTTGTCTTTGTTTTTGTCCTGATTATTATGGGATGCAGCTTACTGCTGAGCCACTTCCTGTTTATTGCCCTCATCCTGGCCCCGGGATCATCACTGACATCACAAGGTTGTTTATGGTGTGGGAACCAAGGTGAGCTGTATTTACCAGGAGAATGAAGCTGCGTCGTTCAAAGTTTCTATTTGCTAGATGTGAAGATCTAGATAGATAGATAGATAGATAGATAGATAGATAGATAGAGTTTGCAATGGAACTTTATTAAACATGGTACACAACAGATGTGATCCAACATCAGTACAAAACAA
>JAFBJS010001675.1:61194-75552 GCA_016785265.1 Paraplagusia blochii | reverse complement strand
TAAGGCGATGGGAAAGGTTTACACGATGGTCTCACAACCGTCCCATAAACCTGTCTCTTCACCTTCGGACCTGACTCTTTTCTTCAGTTGTTCCATCCTGCCTGTTCTCCATTCTTCTCCTCTCTTCCACAGTCTCCACTGCTCCGAACAGTTGATCCTCAGTATCTAAACTCCTCCACCTTCTCCACCTCTGCTCCTTGTACCCTCACCATTCCACTGTCCTTCCTTTCATCCATACACAAACCTCCACCTCTCTAGGTTCTCTCCCAGTTACATTTCCGTATATTTACCTGACAGGGAAATGCATTAAAGACTTAAATCTGTTGTGATTCTTGTGCAGAAAACCCGGGAATGAAAAGAAAAAAGACATCACAAGCAGTACATTAAGACCGGTCCGATAATAGTAGTGCAGATTACAGCAGAGACAGAGTGTTTGGTTCAGAGCCTAAACAGAGCCTTATCACATCCCATGTTGTCACCAGAGTCTGGTTTGTAACAAAAGTCTCGGAAAAAAAAATCTTTCTGCCCTATCACTGCACCGGGAGCCTCGTCGGAGTCAGGCTTTTCCAATCACAACACACGACGCACATTCCGACATCCACAACAACAACAACAACTATTTACAGTTTCGTTCACGTGAAACTGCCCGTTTTCCGGCCTCTTTTCCAGCCTGATGTCCATGTTATTCAACAGGTGTTTCTCCTCCTTCAACTATTTCCTTTTTTTTTTACCTTTTACGACACGGCGAGTGAACAAAGTAACTCACTGTAATAGCTCTCATGGTTTCCCTGACAGTACCCCACCGCCCGCCCCAATGCTTTTGAAAAAATAATGAGGGTAATTGACATTGGGGGGGGTTATTTTCAGGCAATTTCCTTTTAAATGAGCAACGGTTTGATGTGATGCATTTAGGGAATGTCATGCACTCTTAATGGTCTCCATGAGCTTGGATCCTCCCCCTTTTCTTAAAATCTAAGTTCGCTCTATTTTTGAGGAGAGCTAGTGCAATTGTATAACTAGCCTATAAAACGTATCACTTTATTGCAATATTTTGCATTCTGTTGCCATATCTCGCTCAAGTTGCTATATGGAAATTTCACATTTTCCAAAGGTTTTCCTCATCAGGGGATTGGTTAGTTTCCCAGGAATATTTGGTCCCCGAGGCAGAAGAGTGACATTGGCCAGAAAGTGAAATGGTGGGACAAACACAGACCCTACATCATACAGTGGACCACATGGCCTCACACGGCCATCTGGGTAAAGCAAATGTCAATTAGGTCCAATTTGCCTCGTGTCACTCAGGACTTGGAGTCGTAGTTGTTGTATCATTAGAGACAATAATGTGGGCCACACCACGGTGACATAGTGTGGAGACAAATGGGCAATAAAACTCTTCAAAGCTCGTCTTGCTCATGTGGTACGAAAAAAAACCCAAAAAAAACAGAATCGTTAAAAAGAAATGGCGACCTGTCCAATGAGACGTACGAGTCGTTGCCTTGTCATCTCAGCAACAATATTGTTCCAATGTGTTGATTTTACTTTTCTAAACAAGCAAACTATGGTCTCCATAATATGGGATCATATAGAATCAACCCCCCATATACTAACATCAGTCAACATCTCCTTCTTTTCCTTTCAGCTTGTCCCTTTTTCAGGGGGTGCCACAGCAAATCAATGTTGTCCATCTGCCCTTGTCCTCTGTATATTCTACTCTGACTCCAACTTCCTCTATGTCCTCCCTCACTGCATCCATGAATCTCCTCTTTGTCTCCTACCTGGTAGCTCCATCTCTAGGATCATTCTTCTACCAGTGTGTCCACTGTCCCTCCCCTGAACATGTCCAAACCATCTCAATCTGGCTTCTCTAGCTTTTTCTCCAAACCTTCCTGTCTGTGTTGTCTCTCCATCACCTCACCCAAGCTACTCAGCTATCCATCCACCCACCCACCCACCCATCCATCTATCTATCCATCATCCATCCACCCACCCATCCATCCATCCATCCATCCATCCATCCATCCATTCAACACCACAACCTGTCTGTCTGTCTGTCTGTCTATCGTTAATGTTGTCCATCCATCCATCCATCCATTCATCCATCCATCCATCCATTCATCCATCCATCCATCCATCCATTCAACACCACAACCTGTCTGTCTGTCTGTCTGTCTATCGTTAATGTTGTCCATCCATCCATCCATCCATCCATTCATCCATCCATCCATTCATCCATCCATCCATCCATCCATCCATCCATCCATCCATTCAACACCACAAACTGTCTGTCTGTCTATCGTTAATGTTGTCCATCCATCCATCCATCCATCCATCCATCCAACCAACCAACCAACCAACAAACCATCCAACCAATCAACCAACCAACCTATCTATCTATCCTGCCCGCCAACTAGATTCTATCTTTAATCTGAAATACAGGAAATGCGCAAACATTTATATTTGTGACATCTGTGCAGAGTTGCACCATTTCCTCTCCACAGTTTTTTTTTCTGGATATTGTCTTCTTATAATAGTTCGGCTTCAGGATATGATAAGAATGGAGGACAAAGGATGACACACAGAGACAGACACACTCCAATTAGGTTCAGTGTGTCACTGAACATGCGGAAGAGATACGGCCGCGTTCTAACTCGGGTGTTTGAGGTTTTTGACTGTGATCAAAGCCAATTACAAGCGGGTTTCAGACAATTTACTGTAATTTTACAGGGTTGCCAAGTTCCAGCAGAAACAAGTTCCACGGTACGTCAAACTGTTTTTCGAGTTCTGCCGTTTGACTTTTTGGCCTTATTTCATCTAAGCCTCTTCTAATCCTGCGCTAACTTGCACTACATCTAAAAAAAAAAAAATATTCCCTGTGGTGTCAATTCTAGCTGAATCTTTACAACAACAACAACAAAAAAAAATGACAATAATCCACTCTCTCTGTTCTTACACTGCCGTCACAGTGCAGCGTGTGCTTCTCTTCACGTCTCTTGTCCGACAGGTTCAATCTTGTCTTAAAGCATTCTTATCTCTGCTTGGAAAAAAAAAAAAAAAAAGCGACAAAGCACACAGTTCTGCAATCAATGCACAGGCGTGATTTGATTGGCTGAGGTCAGGGCACTTTCCCGGGACAGTGCATGGACAGCAACCTGTAGTCTGGATTCACATGAGCGGATAATGTTCCCTCTTGAGAGCTTACATGACAGGAGGATTGATAGTTTGTTTATTTGACGCCTGGTTGGCTGCAGGCTGCAACACTCATTAGTAGTAGTTATTATCCTGCAAAATGCATGTACGTACAAATAAAACAGCAGCATTTACCAGTTGAGGAAAGTATTCTGTTGGACTGACAATGCCAGCAGCAGCAGCAGCAGCAACAGTCACTACGAAAACACTGACAGTGATTACATCTTCTCCTTTACAAAAAAAAAGCCTCTCTCTTCATCAGTAGCTCCAGGTGCAAGGTGTCATTAAAGACACAAGTATTTCCATCTGGCATGAGGTTCTAAAGAAGGTCTCTCATCTTCACCAGGTCACAACCTGATTCTGTGTCTCCGGTTTAAACAAAGGAACTCAATCGAGTTCTTTTCAGTTGCAGCGAAAAGGCCAAGGGAAATCTGATGGAATCAAGTCAATTATTTCAGGTTTAGATGGGGTGACAGGCAGACAGGCAGATAGACAGACAGACAGACAGGCAGGTAGATAGATAGATGGATAGATAGACGGACGGGCAGACAGACAGTGATGGATGGATGGATGGACTATATTAAAGAAAGATTGATAGACAGATAGATAGATAGACAGACAGACAGACAAAAGTAACAATAGATAGAACGACAGACAGGCAGACAGACAGACAGACAGACAGACAGACAGACAGACAGACAGACAGACAGACAGGCAGGCAGGCAGACAGACAGGAAGACAAACAGGCAGGCAGACAAAGATGGATGGATGAATGAATGGACAATAGTAACGATAGGTAAAACGATAGATAGATAGACAGACAGACAGACAGACAGACAGACAGACAAAAGTAACGATAGATAGATGGACGGATGGATGGAGGACGAACAGACATAGATGAATGATTGATGGACGGATGGACGGACAGAAGGACAGACAGACAATTGGACAGATGGAAAGACAGACAGACGAATCTACACATGGATTGACGGAGGGACGGACAGACAGACGGACAGACAGACAGACAGACTGACATCGATGGATGGATTGACGAATGGAAAGACAGACAGACAGACAGACAGATCAGTGTACAACATTCACACAGGTATGTAGCCACACAAAGACAATCCAAAGCAACGTTTCACCACAAATCCCTCGTCACTAACTGCTTGTCCCCGTCAACAATAGACCCCAAAAAGTAAAAATTCCCATCATCCCCCTCCCTCCATACAATATGTGTTGATTTCTAAGCTATGCAGAAAAGCTGTTCCACTCCAGAGAGGGAAAATGCAAACCTACGACGCTGTTCACACTCAAACTATTCCTTCACTTCCTGTTTACCAGTTCTCCTTATTTCTTTTTGCCAAAGTCTGGCAAACAAACCATGCCATTCCAACCCCCACACCCCCCAAAAATCAGCAAAAACTCGTAGACATTCCAGAGGTTCGCAGAGTGACAGCCGGCCTGGTGATTGTCTGGAGCTCGGTTTTGAGCAGAGGCGAGAGAAAAACATTGAAGGTTGAAAAAACAACAAGGGAGGGACCTTTTTCCAAATGCAGATTTCTCATTAGTGTGAAATGGTGTGAGGAAAGAAAGGGAAAAAGGGCCCCGTTTTTTTTTGGACTTCACTGTCAAATGCAGTATAAATCACCGGCCCTGTTGTCAAGGTAGGAAGAGGTCAGGAGCAACTCCTCGGAGATAGAGGAATAACAAGGACTCACTTCTGGAAGAGGTGCAGCTATTTGAACCTGTCATTCCCAACTCCCTCCCTCCTCCTCCCTCCTCCTCCCCCTCTCGTGACAGTAGGTGGTATTCAAAACACGTAACAGACGTTTCGCTCTCTGCAACTTGAGAACAATAGGACCTTCCATTTAAAATTCCTTTACAGCTTCGATCCATAATCCCAGGCCGGAATAGTTGACATAGTTGGCGCGGGTGAACGGAGCTGTCCTGAGCTGTGTGGAGTGTGTGGGCTTATATAGACGCATTATTGTTTGTAAGGGCAACATTATTCTTGGAAACAAAATGGAAATAGTAGGTTGTGATCATATTGTGTGTCACTCAACGGATCCAATCCGCACGGCGCAATAACACGGCGGATTAGGGTTTCAGATTCCGACAGCATGTGTCCTCTCCTGGACCACTGACATCCGGCGTCGCCATCAAAAAAAAAGAATTCTGTTTCGTGACGGTCGGTGCGATCGCTCCTTTATCGGCGGGTTATCTTATTTTTGGGGGGAATTTACAGTTGATTGATTTATTTATTAATCATTAATTAGAAAAGTATGATGAATATTTTTCTCTCGTTACATTCTCACACATTGTTCTTCTTATCTTCCTGGCAACACGTCCTTGGAACCAACAGTCTACGGCACAATGTGAGAATACAACAAAAGCAGAAATGCAATTCGCGGAAACCATTGGCACAATGGCGTCCCAAGATTTTCCATTTATTTTTCCCATTATGACCCTTTTTGTCCCTTTTTTTTGAGAGGTTGCCAATTTCCATCTCACCCTGTCCTCTGTGTCCTCAACTCCAACTACATGACCTCTTTCACTGCAACCTCTTTGTCTCCTGGCGCGGGTGAACGGAGCTGTCCTGAGCTGTGTGGAGTGTGTGGGCTTATATAGACGCATTATTGTTTGTAAGGGCAACATTATTCTTGGAAACAAAATGGAAATAGTAGGTTGTGATCATATTGCGTGTCACTCAACGGATCCAATCCGCACGGCGCAATAACACGGCGGATTAGGGTTTCAGATTCCGACGGCATGTGTCCTCTCCTGGACCACTGACATCCGGCGTCGCCATCAAAAAAAAAGAATTCTGTTTCGTGACGGTCGGTGCGATCGCTCCTTTATCGGCGGGTTATCTTATTTTTGGGGGGAATTTACAGTTGATTGATTTATTTATTAATCATTAATTAGAAAAGTATGATGAATATTTTTCTCTCGTTACATTCTCACACATTGTTCTTCTTATCTTCCTGGCAACACGTCCTCGGAACCAACAGTCTACGGCACAATGTGAGAATACAACAAAAGCAGAAATGCAATTCGCGGAAACCATTCGCACAATGGCGTCCCAAGATTTTCCATTTATTTTTCCCATTATGACCCTTTTTTGTCCCTTTTTTTTTTGAGACGTTGCCAATTTCCATCTCACCCTGTCCTCTGTGTCCTCAACTCCAACTCCAACTACATGACCTCTTTCACTGCAACCTCTTTGTCTCCTACCTGGTAGCTCCATCTCTAGGATCATTCTACTACCAATATAACCACTGTCCCTCCTCTGAACTTGTCCAAACCATCTCAATCTGTCTTCTCTAAGCCTTTTTCTCAAAACCTTCCTGTCTGTGTTGTCCCTTTAATCACCTCATTCCTGATCCTGTCCATCCATCCCTCCCTCAGCATCTTTAACTCCTCCACCTCTGTCTCCTGTCTTCTACCTATTCCTAGTGTCTCTAATCCATCCATCATGGCTGGTCTCACAACTGTCCTGTAAACCTTTCCCTCCACCTTAGTTGACTCTCTTCTATCACAGATCACTCCTGACTCTTTTCTCCAGTTGTGCCATCCTGCCTGTCCTCTATTCTTCTTCTCTCCTCCAAAGTCTCCACTGATTCTTTTGGGATTAGAAAGTGAAAACAAAGACACCTGGATTTTGCCCGGACCTGATGAGTGGATTATTTTTTTTAGTAAGCATTTTCATGCAACTCTGTGTGGTGTACTTTAAAAGTTTAACAACAGCGCACACATCATCAACATCGCCCATTAAACACCTTTTTATTACATCCCTTCACTTCACACCAAAACCCAATTTCCAAGCGTCTTTACTCCATTTTCTTTTTTTTTTTTACGGGATCTACAAATAGTAGCACGATAAAAACACTTCAGGTGTCTCTCCATCTGTGCAAACCATTAGTCTAGAAAGTCTCCCGCGTGCAGTAAACGCAACAACGCGAAAACATATGCAGAAAATAATGGAGTGAATATATGTAGCAATTTCCCGGTCCCTTGAAGCGCTTTATGTTGTTATAAAAAAAAAGTTGGAGAACTCACACATGGTCAGCTTAACGTGAAGTATTTCAGGTGTCTAATACTGCAAAGTATTGCGTGATCCTAAAAAATGTCTTAATGGCGACATCTGGAGATCATTAAGCTTTTTTAACAGGTTTAATGTAACAGTTTAGGTCACTCCGCTGGGGCGGGAGGAAGGGCTGCAGCTTTAAACCCAAGTGATTCATTCGGAGGAAATCAGTTATGTCGGGGTTCACTGGTCAAACGTTACAGGAAGTCCACTTTTGGTACCTCGGAGCCACGACATGAAAGCGGCGACATGACCTTTTGCCCCGTTACCGGAGTCGTGGTTGCAGTTCCTCAGGTGCTCACTTGAGTGACCTGCATCGGGGTAATATGATGAGGCAGCATGCGGTTCAGCTCCAGTTGCTTGTGAAGCAGCATGGCCACTTAGATGCAACAACTCAGGCATCAAATAGTGTCTTAAATAACAAGCTGAGCCAAGGGAAACTGGCTTCCCAAGAGCGCGGTTAGATACAGTAGGGAACGGAAAGATGGGTCCTGTCCTGCACATTAATGGATTAAGTTGACTAAGTGATTGCTTAGTCATCCCCAAGTGCAGAAAATTACCTGACACTCACTTTGCAAAGCTTTATTTCTTTAAACATGCAGTTACTTGTCATATGTATTGACTCGGTTTGTTATGTTTCGCTGCTGGCGGGACTTTGTTCCCCGACTTAAGCGTCTCACTCGATGGATCAGCATCAAAACACGCACTTTGACACTGTGAGGCCTCTGGAAAGGGAGACGACGGTATCTGATGTTGACTGTACCATGTTAGCTTTCTCTGGTAGAGAAAAACAATACAACAAAATTGATTCCATTAATAGAATTACTATTAAAAACAGTAATCATCTTCTCCTTGCGAGATGAGATGGTTTGGACATGTTCACAGGAGGGACAGTGGATACATTGGTAGAAGAATGATCCTAGAGATGGAACTTATAGTCCCTTATTCTGCGGTTGCCACAGTGAGACATTTTTCATCTCCCTCCTGTCCTCTGTATCTTCTACTCTAACTCCAACTACCTCCATGTCCTCCATCACTGCATCCATCAATCTCCTCTTTGTCTCCTACCTGGTAGCTCCATCTCTGCTAATGGATTTGAACCTGAAGCCTTGCTCACTACTGCCTTCTCTGATCCAGCTCTGGGATCATTCTTCTACCAATGTATCCACTGTCCCTCCTCTGAACATGTCCAAACCATCTTAACCTGTCTTCGTTAGCTTTTATTCCAAACCGTTCTGTCTGTGTTGTCCCTCTAATCACCTCATTCCTGATCCTGTCCATCCTCGTCTGTCTCTCTCTCTCTCGACAGCCAGACATATCTTACTTTATGATCTTCTTTTCCTTTCCGTTTGTCCTTTATTCAGTGCCAACATTATGCCCCTTTTTTGTCGCTTTTTTTTCAGGGTTTGCCAAAGTGAATCAACATTTTCCATGTCCCCCTGTCCTCTGTATCTTCTACTCTGACTCCAACTACCTCCATGTCCTTCATTGCATCCATCAATCTCCTTTTTGTCTCCTACCTGGTAGCTCCATCTCTAGGATCATTCTTCTACCAGTGTATCCACTGTCCCTCCTCTGAACATGTCCAAACCATCTCAATCTGTCTTCTCTTTTTCTCCAAACCTTCCTGTCTGTGTTGTCCCTCTAACCACCTCATTTCTGAACCTGTCCATCCTTGTCTCTCCTAAAGAGAACCTCAGCATCTTTAACTCCTCCACCTCCAGCTCTGTCTCCTGTCTTCTACCCATTCCTAGTGTCTCTTACCCATCCATCATGACTGGTCCCATGACCGTCCTGTGAGGTTTTTCCTTCACCTTTGTTGACACTCTTCTATCACAGATTTATGATAATAATAAGAAGAATAATGATAATTGGTCGTCAATGTCTCTGCCTTTGGTAAGGATTCACCAAGTTCAAGTCCTGGACTCATGACTTCCAGTGGGCTCGCCACCTGCAGGAAGGTACAGTGCAGTGCAATGTCATTTTTGTTGCAGTTGTGGAAACTGCTGCCCCAGCAACCAGGTAATGAATAAGCGAATGAAAATGGATAATGATAATCATCATCATCATCATCATCATCATCATCATCATCATCATCATAATAGTACCAAAGTCATGATAAATCACTAACCAAAATGAAATCAATAGAGAAGAAGACAGAACAGCTATGAATTATGACATTAACATTATCTCCTGTTGTGAAATTCCAACCCAAATACACAACTGCACAGAGCTGAAAACCACCATCTCCGTTTCCCCCGGACGTTGAGAGGGAAAAAAAAAAAAAAAAATCAGTGTCTAAAACAACTCTGTCCTCCACAGACTCACGCCTCCTCTCACACTCTGTCTCCAGGTACTCCAGTTTCCCACAATCAGACGTTTTCAGAGGGCAGTAAATAGAAAACAGATGCCGTCTCCTGCACAGGAAACATTATGAGGGTTTTGATCTGACTGTTTGCGATGTGCCGCTGTGATGACGGAGTGCACTTTCACCAGAGGTAGGGACACACAGGAAATGAACATCTTTACCTGCGTCTCATATCGGGAAGATATTAACCAACATGAGCACGAGACCACGTGGGAATCAGTTTAACCAAATCAGAATAGGGAATTTTTCGTATTTTTGACTGATGATGGGTGGCGAACGCTATCTTTGTCGTGGTACGGTACGTTGTGTGTATTTAACTGTAATGTCCTGTGTTTGTGGTTGAGGAGGTCCGATTACAGTCGGGGTGTTCTCCTGTGGCCACGGAGAACAGTGCTATCATTGAACAGTGTTACACATTGTTCTCATTTAGCTCTGGATGCGAGAGCCAAGCCTTGGCAGAAGGCAGCGGAGGCCCCTCTTTGTTGACGCAGTAAGGTCGTCCTGGATAATTGAAGAGACACTCAAATGGAAAATTTGGACAAAAGACTCAGCGGATGATGCACCGCTGAGCGATACATTTATATCTGCGCTTTTTAATTGAATAATTATTATATCTTATAACAATCGGCTTCCCTTTTGTCTACGTCTCCTCGAGCCCCATCCAGATTTCCTAACGGCCCAAATCCGCCTTCTCAGCTATAAATGTGTGTTTATTGACTTTCTGTTTTATAACCACTGACACCACTCTGGGGCTAATTTTCCACAGATGTATTTCCACTTTTCCCATCGTAATTCATTTTAAGCAAAACTTAAATTCATTCATTTTCTCGCAGATTTAACCAGGCACGAGCAAAATAAGGCCCGGGGGCCCCAGATGCGACACATTGAGCTTTGTAATAGGGTCAGATAAACTTGGATTTTATTGTGATGTTGTACCTATAGACGCTGTGTACAATTTTTAGGACAAATTTTTGCCTGCGAGTCGAATTTTTTGCCAACGTCTGGTTTACTAAACAGAATATTTTAAGGAAAACATTTATTTGTTCATTTTCTTGCAGATTTAACCAGGCATGAGCAAACTAAGGCCCGAGGGCTTGGATGTGGCACATTGTGCTTCGTAAAACGGTCTGCCAAACTTCTCCAAATGATATAATTTGGTTTGTATTGTGATGTTCTAACTATATATTCTGTACTTATAGCCCATGTACCCAATTTTAGGACCAATTTTTGCCTGCATGTCAAAAACTTGCTGGTTTTAACACATTGTACAAAGCTCAGGTCTGCCCCCTTTGGTGTAAAAGTGTACTACCCTGCCTTTCCTTTTGTGATTTTACATAAGATCAGATTGACTTTGATTTTTTTCTTCTATTTTTTCATAGACCTTTGCGTAATATAGGTCAGGCTACATAATAAACCTGTCTGCAAAGATTACATGGGTAACAATAATGTGCATGTCTGTATGATACGGTGAGACAGCTCTAGAACGCATTGGGAGAACATCCAAAATCTGCATGGCGACAGCATTAACCACATCATCCAACCATAAGAAATGAATCTAAATGTCTGCCAGTTGTCCAACTGTAGAGTTAAACCAGCATCCGTCACAGGTTTGTCCTTTTTAAAGGTATTTTAAATACAAAAACAGGTAAAACCACTGCATTTTATTCAGACAGGAGTCTGATGGAGTTTGCAGATCGCCACAACTCCAAAGGTGATGGTTAAAGATGTCCATTACGCTTAATCAGGCCTGAAGTAAACGGTCAATCCACAGCTTGACCCAGAACCCCTTCTCACTTTATTCCTGTTCCCGTTCCACATTCTAAGGACCACGTTCCTAATAAGACCCTCTGTGGAGGTTTAAACCACTCACAGCGATGTTTATACAACTGGGTCTTATTTTTATTCTGTCATTCCACCGCTGGAAGGTGAAAGGCAGAGACGAGGAATGAAGCATCGAAATTGGGAAACTACTTCCCTGCATGAAAAGTAAGAGGAAGACAAGGATGAAGAGCACCGAGGACGTAGACTTTATGACATACTCTTCCTCTCCTTGGTCTGGAATGTGCCTCTCACCTTTAGGTAATCAACCCACTGGGAGTCTGAGATTACAAATGAGCAGCGAGTGGTTAGAGTCTTGAGTAACAGTGACAGCGGTGGTTTGGTCTGAGGACAGCTGGCGCACCGTCTCTCCCCTGACTGCGCTGACAAAAATGGCTTCGCTCCGCGGATTCTGCATTTCAGCACGGAGATCACACACACGACGTGTCGACGTGACGTCAAATTGCGATTGAAACACTTGAGTGTTTCTGGTAATAACGTTGCACGTCGGTCCAACGGTTAAATGAAGCAGCATGGGCGGTCATTAAATCATGCAACTAACTGACGGGGGACAGACAAAAAAAGACAACAAGAGGAGTTCTGTCTGCCATCTTTACGGTTCTGCAACATACGACAAAAAAAAAAAAAAAGATTAAAAAACAATGTTTATGTTATAAAATTCAAACCAAGCAAATTCATTTCCAAAAAAAAAAAAAAGAAAATTAAAAGCCTTTGAAAAATCACTTCTTTTAACATACTCAGCAAAGTGTGCCTTTCAAAATAAGAGGAATAAAACACATGCTCATCAGCTGATTTTTGACCAGCTGTCCGCGACCCATTCAGAACGGGTCTGCGACCCACTTTTGGGTTGCGACCCACCAGTCAAGAACAAAAAAAAAACACGACAAGAGGAGTTCTGTCCGCCAACTCTACGGTTCTGCAACATACGACAAAAAAAAGTAAAAAGCAAAAAGTGTGCCTTTCAAAATAAGAGGAATAAAACACATGCTCATCAGATGATTTTTGACCAAATTTTTGACCATTTTTGACCAGCCTTCCGTGACCTATTCAGAACGGGCCCGCGACCCACTTTTGGGTTGCGACCCACCAGTCAAAAACAAAAAAAAAACACGACAAGAGGAGTTCTGTCCGCCATCTCTACGCTTCTGCAACATACGACAAAAAGAAAAAAAAAAAGTAAAAAAAAAATCATGTACCTGTAATAGAATTTAAGCAAATTCATTTACGAAAAAACAAATAAAAAGCCTTTGAAAAATCACTTTTTAAAACACATCAACAGCTTGATTCACATCATTCAGCTGATTTTTTAAACCAGCCCTCCGCGACCCATTCAGAACGGGTCCGCGACCCACTTTTGGGTTGCGACCCACCAGTTGACAACCGCTGAGTTAAGGCACTAAATATACATTCACCTTTCTCTGACATTGACGCGACTCCCTTCCCCGACAGCCCTGCTCAACCTGCAGCTGCAACGCCCGCCTGTTTGTGTTGGTGTTCAGGCAGGTGGAGATGACGATAAGTTTGATCTAAACATATCCAGGTTGACTCGTACCTGTCAGCCTACAGGGTTGAAGCGCCCTGCGTTCCACCTGCTCCCGTGGTGGAAAATATCTACAAACAAAGTGTTTGCAAAACACAGGCGTGTGCACTGATGTGTTTATGGTGCAGCTGCACCTTGGTGTATTTTAGAAACACGGTCGTCATGTCAGCTCGGACGCCGTTCGGGGCGAAAAAAAAAAGAAAAAGAACTGGAGAAGAATGTGACATTGTGTGATTCAGACATTTCTATCATCTAGCCTCTTCCCCATAAAGCAGCCCTTGGATAATTGAATTAGACTCTCTGTCCAAAACATACAAATTGTTCCTCTTAAAAGTCATATGACATCATGGCAAATGTGTGGTATTGTGTGTCAGCCCGATGTTGAATTTTTCCCCAGGGCCTGGCTGCAAAGTGCTGATTTAAAACACTGGCTTAAGCCCAATAGAAAAAATATCATCGCCTGTCAATGTCAGCTGGAACGAACTACGCCAGATTCTATATTACCGTACGTAAAACAATGTAGGATAATGAACGTGTACGGTAAATTTGACGAGGTGCGTACAATATGCCGGGGATCATCCCAGGTCTGTTAAAAAAAAAGACCTGCACGTTGAGCCTGAGGGACAGGCATCAATGAAAGCTGTGAAAGACGGAGAGAAAAAAAAAAAAAAATCTGTACAACAGATGAGACGTTGCTGTTCCAACTTGAAAACATCGGATCTATTCTTTAGAACATTTAGAGCATTGTTCCGCAACCTTTTTTTTTTTTTTCGCCACGGACCGGTTAAATGTCTCGTACTATTTACACAGACCGGTTGTTAAGATGTTGCAGATAAATACCCCTTAATTTAATTTTCGGTGTTGAAATATTTTCCTACCTATAAAATCTTCCTACCCTCAACTGCACAACAAGGATTTCTCAAGTGCACACAGCCTATAATTTTCTGCTACCAGACTGGTATAAAAAGTTAGAATCTTGCATCAATGACTCTGCGTCATTTTGAGTTTATTGTTGTTGAGAAAATGATTCCTAATCAAACATAGTTGCATTATTGATGATGGAATCCTAGCCATTCTATTGGTCAGTTTCTTTTGTTGATATGGGTATAGATCAAGTGGAAGGAATAGACAGATGGGGCCAAAAGGAAACATGATTTCTCTGTGGCCCGGCATCAATTCAACCAAGGGCCAGTACCGGTCCCCGATCCACTGCTTTAGAATATCCTCAATCATCATATATCTCTGCGTCAGTTAAATAAAAACACAGCTTTGACCTGCAACTTTTTCTCGCCTCCTGTCTTTGCAGCACACCTATTACTGTCTCTTATACACATC
>JAFBJS010001675.1:45481-61162 GCA_016785265.1 Paraplagusia blochii | reverse complement strand
CTGTGTATTCCATTTACTTTCTCACCTCTGTACTGGTTGCGATAAAATACTTTTGGACCAAGTTAAATGTCTGGAGTCCATGTCCAGTATGTCAAAGTCACATCAAAATGAAGTCATAGATGTGTATAAGAGACAGGTTTCTTTTGTTGATATGTGTATGGATCAAGTGGAAGTAATAGACATATGGGGCCAAAAGGAAACATTATTTCTAGGCGGCCCGGGATCAATTCAATCACAAGCCAGTACCGGTCCCCGACCCACTGCTTTAGAATGTCCTCTATCATCATATATCTCTGCGTCAGTTAAATAAAAACACAGCTTTGACCTGCAACTTTTTCTCGCCTCCTGTCTTTGCAGCACACCTATTATTTTTAAAGCTACTGTGTGGGAATGAGCTTTGACCAGTTACAATAATGTCAATTCGATGATTTGCGGCTGACGCGGAAGCTGCTGCAGCGCGGTTCTCAAATATACTCCCATTCATGCAATGTGGAGCTGTTGTGCTTGTTATCCACAGGGGAGCCGTTCGAGTGGCACCGTGCATTCTAGCCATTGTTTCGAGGCGTCATTGAAATCGAACTGGAGGCTTTGAGTACAGCTAAGTACAGTAATGTGGGTCCATGGGGTCAGGGCTGAAGAGTTGGCCTAGATGAGGAGTTCGGAGAAGTCAGAAAAACAAGTAGACTGATTAATTTGTGGGACAAAATCTTTTCCTTTTGCCTTGTCCCTTTTCTCAGGGGTTGCCACAGCGAGTCAACAATTCCTATCTCACCCTGTCCTCTATCCTCTAACTCCAACTACCTCCATGTCCTCCCTCACTGCATCCATCAATCTCCTCTTCGTCTCCTACCCGGTAGCTCCTTATCTATCTTCTTCTTGTCCTTTCGGATTGTCTCTTTTCCAGGGGTTTCCACAACGAGTCAATATTTTCCATCTCACTCGTCGTCTCCGTGTTCTACTCCGACTACATCTACCTGCATGTCCTCCCTCACTGCATCCATCAATCTCTTCTTTGTCTCCTACCTGGCAGCTCCATCTCTAGGATCATTCTTCTACCAATATACCCACTGTCACTCCCCTGGACACGTCCAAACCATCTCAACCTGTCTTCTCTAGCTTTTTCTCCAAACTTCCCTGTCTGTGTTGTCCCTCTAATCACCTAATTCCTGATCTTGTCCATCCTTGTCTCTCCTAAAGAGAATCTCAGCATCTTTAACTCCTCCTCTTCCAGCTCTGTCTCCTCTCTTCCACCCATTCCTAATCCATCCATCATGGCTGGTCTCACAACTGTCCTGTAAACATCACCTTTCACCTGGACTGACAATCTTCAATCACAAATCACTCTTGACACCTTTCTCCAGCTTTTTACATCTCCAGTTGTTAGTAGTCATTGTGTATATCACCAAATACTTTCTTTGACCAATATCTGGTTACAGACTTCCACTTTCTGCCACTGAGTGATGACTATAATCAGCCCCAGCACCCGTGTCTGGATTGTCCGCGTAATCCGCTCTGCTCCGTCTCCGGGATATTTACGCGACCCCATAAGCGAATCAGTCAGCACATCTGCAAAATTAATGAGGCAGGCTGTGTACTATTCTGTTCTATGGTAGCAGATGCAGAAAATCCAAAGGGAATTCTAATCAAAATTGAAAAAAAAAAAAAGAAATACAAAAAAAAAAAAAAAAAAAAAAAAATCTGACGACAGAGGGGTTAGAACCAGGAGAAACATTGGCGATGCAGTTAAGGCAAAACGTCCGATATCAGGGACCGTGTTATTTCAGCGCAAGATGTTTGTTGTTTTTCCGCAGCGCCCGTCGTTTCAGCGAAAGTTTATCCACTGTCACTCTGCCCGCTTAGCACTCGGGATGACATATCAATCACCGTCTCATCACGAGTTCGCGCCAGCGCCAAGTAATGAAGTTTGAGGTGTGTGGAGTTCCTTTATTTCAAGGCTATTAAAACATTGGCCTGACAGGCGGCTTTTCCCTGCAGGGCATGTCAGTTTCCCGGCCCAGTCATGTTCACCATCTGCTTAGAGGGGAAAAGAAAAAAAAAAAGAAAGGCTCGGAAAACAAGTGGAGATTTTTGTAAGGCAGGTTCCAGTGACCCTCTGTCCTCTGAGTGCTGGTAAATCAGCAGGAGATTTTTTTTTTTTTTTTTTCTTTTTTCCTGAATGAGGTTCAAGACAGACAGAGCAGAAAGAGGCAGCGCAGGGCGGAGGTGTAGCTGCCAATGCGAACCAGATAAAGGCCTGTGCCGAGACCTTAACAAATAAACACGGGGATGATTATTTCAGCGCGCGCACACGACTGCGGTAATTTCGGAGCGAATTAAGAGTGCCCGGCTCACACTTGCTGATAAGCCAAACCCCTGTCGCTCTCGGCTCTCGGCTCTGTTTTCTTAACTAATGCCCTCCGTGCTCTGTCCTCGGGGCTGTTTAATCAGTTTAAGATCTGCTTTGGATCTACTCACAATTCACAAAATGGAAATGTCAAAGCAAATTATGTGAATGAGATGGATTACACGTCCCGTGAGTGATGGTCCACGTTGTGCCGTAGTCTCCTCCGTGCTGTAACTGCCACCACCTCGCTGCTTATTGACTTGGGCGAGTATTTAAAAAAAAAAGAAAAAAAAAAGAAGGGAATTCTTCAGGTCTTGTGTAAATTATTGTTGGATTTACAGCCTTTTACATGGCGGCAGATGTGAGACAAGCGTCCCGTCTTGCAGAGATGTTTCTCTAAAGCCTCGGATTTGTTACACCGCATAAATAATTGCACTCCCCTACTGACGGCGACGGGTAACTGCTCATAGAACCAGCCCAATTAATTGCACCCTTCTTCAGGCGAGCTCCTCTTATTCAGCCCCTTTCGTTCTTGACTGGATGGTTTGCAGATGTTTTTACCCAGATGAGGCTCCTCGGTGAACTTCACCCCCCAGCTTGCTGCTGTAACGCAGCTTAGATTACACTCTTTCGCTTTTTTCTCAGGGTGAGATGGAGCTGAAGGTAGATAAAAGAAGGGGTGTTATTCTATGATTAGAGCCTGGGCAGCTCCTTAATGACCCTTCAGACTTTTCCCTCCTCCCCCCCCCGTCCAGATCAGTCATCAGCCGTCTGGTCTCTCTGGCCAGCGTCACGTACTGCGCAGACCTCTGGTCCCCATTAGCCTAACCCCCTCCCTTTGCAGTACTATCTCTCCGAGACGGACGGTTAAAAGACCCCGGCGGGTTCCGTTCCACATTAGATTTGTCCAGAATTCGGGGGCCTCGACTGCGTCGCCCCGCAGCACGGTCGTTGTGATCGATTATCGCACGAGTTTCCTCCGCTTTGATGCCCTAAATTTCCGTCCGTATAAAGACCGGGACAGATTGTGACATTTATTGCCAAACAGGCTAATTTGATTCAATCCCAGTTGGGTTGCAAGGCCTTGCAATTTCAACTATTCGCTTTAGGCCTCTCGAGCTGGAACTTACGGTTATGCTATTTTTTTGGGGTGTGAAATATACTGATTGCAGGAAAACGTTTTCTGGTGATATAATTATAGAAAAAACAAATGATTTTTCATTAATCGTGGTGTCACTGCCCAATGGCACTGAGTCAGAGGAAGTAAGACAGAGTCTTTCCTCACAATCTTGTTCCTATTGTCACTGCTATGACCGCCACCAACAAAACCCACACAGGAAGACATGACCTCAGCATTACACCACAGCTACAACAACAACTTCCACGGAGTATATTGAGTAAAGTGACACATTGTGTCCGTGACTTCAGAAGGTTGCCGGGAAGGACCTGGGAAAATTCCACCCGATTTTACCAGGTGGAGTATTTTATTCACTGGGAAATAAGAATTTTCCTTGTCAGTTATTATTTATTTTTTTCACCCTCATTTTTTGCGTTATGCGTTCACAAAACTGCACAGCTGTGGTCAAGTGGAAAATCTCACTGTTTGTGTTGATACATACATAGACTACAAAACACATCAACACAAATGTCTTGCTGCACTCGTTTCTTTTTTTTTGAAGTATATAATGAAACAGTATTTTAATCTTATATAACCAGCCACTAGGGGGCACAATCCCTTGTTTTTTTTTTTTTTTTTCTGGTTAGAAACGGCATCCGGCGTAAAACTTTAGCTAAATCAATGATGCAAGACAACAAAATAAAAAAAAAAAATGGTTGACTCACGGTGGACAACCCTAAAAAAATGGACTAGCCGGAAAAGAAGAAGAAATATTTCAACCTTCTAGGTTGTCAGGCTGCCATGAATTCCATATCGTATGAAAAACCACTTTGTTTATCTCACTATATCACATATGCAAACAAGGCAAACAACACTCATCCTCTTCTGACATGATTCCAATTCATACCCGTAGGTTCATGTTCTAACAAATCTGTATTCTCCAATTGCTAACTTGCACAACAACAGGACCAGCGATTGTCATGAGCATTGGTCTCCTCTCTTGGTCAAAAACCTCATGCCGACCAATCCGGGAGTGCTCGCTATCTCTTTCCTTCCTCGGAAATCTCACTGAGTGACAGTGGCCATGGCAACAGCCCGGCTCTGCGCGGCTTCCTCGCGCCCCCGCTGTGCAGCGTTTTGATGGCAGTTAAAAATGTGTGGTGGAGTAATTGGGTTGTGGACTGGACGAGATATGTCCCCGAAGGTGTGACAGAATGTGAGAAATGGAGCAGGTGGTGGAAGCCCAGAGGCTCTCCCCGAAACGCAGCACGATGTTCAAGCCAAGTTGCCTATCTACCAGTCGGAAATCACCTCAGCTCTGGCGACCTGTCTGCATGACAACGGCCGTGCGGTCTGATGTGATATGATTGAATCCATCTGTGGAGAGAGTTTTCTCTCGTCCCACTTTGCGGCTCAAGCGGTGCAACTGATCCCAACCAATTGGCATGAGTGATGTGAACGGATCTTCAGGTCCTCTGTCCTGGCGAGCGCCGTGTGCTGTAACTGAGCGGTATAAGCCTATCAGCGTGTGTGGAGACGACATCGGATGGATGCCATGTGAAAGGAACAAGCTGTCACATTACACTTGTCGAACATCCACGCTCTGAGCCAAGGCAATGCCACACAGGATCGGGTATCACGGTAATGCCATAGGCTGCCCAGGTGTGTGACGTCATTGGTCATCACGGCCCAGCAGTGCAGAATACCTGCAACTTCTTCTATTTTTCCATGAATCTTCATAATTTTTGTATTATATAAATGTACCTTTATTGCTAGTCAATAACCTATCATACATAACATTGCATGAGCTTATATTAGTGGACAAGCATAATATTTTCGCAAAGTAATTGTGCATGTTTTTTTCTTTTTTTTCCATTAAAGCCTTACCAAACTGAGGCCCGTGGGCTGGAGGCGGCCCATTTGACTCAATTCTCCGGTCGCCTAACTTGTCTAGATTATTCCATTAATTTATATTATCATTATGCTTCGGTCTTTTCCATGCATTGCCAGCATTTACCCAATATATAGCATTTTTGCATTTATCCTCTTACTTTAACATGTCATTGGTCTTAGTTTAGACAAATCTATCCGTAGTTACCTTAGTTACTTAAATCTTAGTTTCCGCTGTGTCTTCAGAGTCAAAATAATTGCTCATGCCTGATCGAGAACTACCAAACACAAGGCCGGGATAACACAATGAGCTAAATGGACTGCAGTCCCTTGGCGTTGCCACCAGGAGGGCCACAGGTTGCAGATGCCAAGTGATCAAAATAAGTGAAAGTAGTTTACGTTTGCTAATTTTACTTTACTTAAAAGACGTGCAATATCTACCTACACTCTCTTTAAAATGATAGAGTGTTGATAGTATGAGTGTTTATTTATAAAAATATGCTACCATCATTAAAATAGAGGGTAGGAAAATATTATGATTAACATTTATAAAAATATGCTACCACTATTAAAACAGAGGGTAGTAATCGGTAGTAGGCAACTTCAGATATGGCTATACATTTTTTGCTACAGGTAGGAAAATACTTCAGAACAGCACCACCCCCAAACACTTGCTAGGAGTTCATTTTTAACGTAAACCCTGCAAACACAAACCAATCAAAACAATAGAAAAAGCACTGTATGTGCTATAGCATAATGTCTTCACAGGAAATACAAAAAAATCCTGTCAGTATATAGGGCAATATACAGGCAGACCAACATAGTATATATATGATATTACCGTTTGGGCCCAATATAACTACAACGTGGTCCACATTTGGCCCCCGGGCCTGAGTTTGACACATTACCGGTATACAAAAAAGTAAATTAATTGAGACATTTGACAGCATTGATTGACACAGAGAGAAATACGCTTATTTACATTTATGTTTACCACATATATAAAAATGTCTTGGCTTAAGCCTGTGGAGCCATGAACTCTTACTGATAAACAAACGTCCTCCCAGTTCCTGTGCTGGGCTCCATAAATCTGTCCTGAGCATGAAGGAAGTATGTTTAAATCATGAGTCCAGTCCTGTTGCTCATTCACGGGCAGAAATGCAATTCCATGATAACTTCAAGGATAAACAAAGCTACCGGCCTGAGTGGGATACAATGGTGTGAAATTATACTCTGCTGCAAGGGCTGGTGGCCGGCATAGCAACAACACAGCACAATGTGCCAGTCGGAGGGGATTAAGTTGTTTTGAAGCCACACTTGTTCAGCACGTTGCGCGAGGGAGCGAGTCGACCCGTACCGACTAATAGCGGTGTGAGAGCGTCACATGAGCTTTGTAGCCAGGAGTTACACACAAGGAAGGGCGTTTATGTTGGCGGTTTTGTGATTGTGTGCATGTTACGCAAAAAAAACCAAAACAAAACAAAACATGCTTATACGTCTGTACTTAAGTACATGCTTCCACCGGGTTGTGTACACACAGTAATCCGAATCAACTGCGAAACCCGAGCAGGCTCGCCCACCGCCTCTTCAATTATTCAAGGTGCTTTTGCTGAAAACTCGATCACCTGGAGGATCCATTCTTACCCGCCACAAGTGCGACCTGTTACTAGTGTCGCGGGAGAACGGCGGAGAAAAACGCACGACGCAGCACCTGGTGTCTGTGGTTTGTTCACCTAAACAGAGCAAGTGAATTATCCAACCAAGGTGTATGATACCCAAGTACCAGTGGCGAGCCGTGTATTTTAACCGTAGCCCTTCAGTGACATCATAGTTTTGTGACGGCAAATTAAGACGACTCGTCAGTATGACACCAGGACTTGGACAGGACACGGTTATAGCCAAACATGCCAGCGCGTGAAGTTGCTTCATACACTCAGATTTTTGATCTGAAGAAAATCAATGAGAACAGCGGGACTTTTACTTTGAAATCAGCCATGTCCTTCATTACAGTCAGTTCTGTCAGGGAAAATATCAAACAAGATGACGTTGTCAGGGTCCCGGGAGAGCTTATCCAATCACGGGACACATACATGTTGCCTTCTATGCAGGGCCAGCTAGATGGCCCTGAGGACTTTATTTAAATAATATTTATGGATAAATGTGTTTTTCTGAGTATGTTTAGGCCAGCAGAGAAGGCTTTGCTGGCCCCATCATTGGCAAGTACACATTTGAACATTCAGAGAAACCAAATAATAAAACTTAATGGTAAAATCCACTGTATTATATGATATCTAACTTTCAACAGCAAAAAAAAAAAAAATTGACAGTTTAACAGCTGCAGCCTGTATTTTATCCAAACTAATTTGCACAGAAAAGCAAATTGTGGGTATTTGACCATCTGGTCCTGCGCCTTACCCCTTAAAATAGAGTCTTTGCATGCCCAGTCAGAGGTCCCAATTTTATTAACAGCACTGGGCGAAAGACACCCGGGAATTAGCCCTCCCTAAGTATACCGTGGGGGGCAAGAGGCACGGCTGCGAGGAGAGGAAGTGGAGCCATGAAAATAGAGATTTGTCAGTGCGATAGATGTGAAAGGCGTCTTCCCAGGGAGCAGAGTCACTCTAAAAGCCTCCAACTGGCAGGGAATTATTTGGTTCAGTAGAGCAGGTTGACGAAGCTGTTCGACATCCCTGCCATACGGGTCTGCAGGATCATGAAGCCTCGTGGAGACCTGGACAGTCCCACAGCTACTTATTCTTGTCAGGCCAGCCAGCTTCAATAGCCCTAAGGAAATCTGTTGTTGGCAGATTTGATTTATTCTGGGTGTTTACATGGTGTGTATATTACTGTCAGAACTAAAGATGTTTTTATTATAGTTATTTCTAATGTTAGGGACACTTGAGGAGAAGAGACAGTAATGTCTTAATGAAATAATGTGGATTATTACATAAAAAGGGACTAAAATATAGAAAATATGGACATTTTTGGTGTCCATGTGTGTATCAATACCCAGAGGCACCAAGGCAAACATTAGTGACTCTATGATTATCAGGCCAACTTAATGAATATTCACACTCTGCACTGGGAAGATAGGATAGCAGCTGAGGCCCAGAGACTCACATCAGTGGATCATCATTCTACATTTGTCTCTGCACAGAAGCTGGTCACTAACAGCCAGGACAGTAATGAGAGACGTACTGTATAGCGTCAGAATGATCATGTAGGACGATAAATGATGGGTTTCAGGTTTGTGTCAACACAAAAAGTGGAATAAATGAGTTGACCTATGCATTCATGTAGGCACGGTAGTAAAAAAAGGACGGACAGATAGATGGACAAGAGGATAGATAGACGAATAGACAAACAGAAAGGCAGATAGATAGAAAAACCAATGGATGGAGAGACAGACAGACAAACAGAGAGACCAACAGACACACAGATGGATAGATGGGCGGATAGACAAAAGGATAGACCGATAGATAGAAAGACGGATGGATGACTAGATGGAAAGACAGATCGATAGAAAGACGTATGGATCGTCAGAAAGACAGATAGATAGATGGATAGAAAGACAGACCAACAAACAAATAGATAGAAAGGCAGATAGACATGATAGAAAGATGAACGGACGGACAGACAGACGGATGGACAGAGAGACAGACAGACAGACAGATAGGCGTATAGACAAACAGATAGATAGATAGAAAGATAGAAAAATGGATGGATGGAAAGACAGATAAATAGAAAGACAAACGGATGGACAGACAGACAGACAGACAGACAGACAGACAGACAGACAGATAGATAGACAGACAGATAGATAGATAAAATATACTTCAACATTCATCAATTTTCACATCCTTTTACCTGAGCAACTTTAAAGCCCCGTCAACTAGCCACGCGTGGTGGAAAACATATTGTTGGACCGATTCAGTTTGGACCAATGATGCGGACGTAATGCAGCACCTGTCGCACCTCCAACAATAATGATATCAAACACAGTGACTCGGCCCACTGCGCTGATTGCCCAGACTTTAATTGCCACCTGGAAAACACACAGGTGTTCTTTAACTGCACACTCCGGCCATTAAACAACTGTCCCTGCTGCTCAGCGCGGCTCATAATGGACTGTTTTTTATCAGGGACACTTATTCCTTTTATTGTTGCAGGCCAGAGGCTCCTGTTTACACTGGGAGACTGAATTATACCTCTAAAGCGGACAAAACACGTACTATAAAACATTATCGAGAAAGACCAAAAAAAACCTTCTTGCTGGTGTATTATAGTGAGTGGTTTTTTGGCCACTGTTCAAAAAGGAATAGATAAATGTGAGTTCAAGGTAGGTTTTATATAGTTCTGCTGTTGGAGATGTGTAGGATGAGATGCACAAGTGAGTCCTTCAAAATAAGAGCACCTCTCTAGCCGGCAGTTCTTTCGAGTAAGATTACCAATAAATAAAACATTTTAAATCTTTTATTTTGTATATTGTCTGCTGGAATGAGGTGATTAGAGGGACAAGACAGACAGGAAGGATTGTAGAAAAAGCTAGAGACAAGACAGATTGAGATGGTTTGGACATGTTCAGAGGAGGGACAGTGGATACATTGGTAGAAGAATGATCCTAGAGATGGAGCTACCAGGTAGGAGACAAAGAGGAGATTGATGGAAGCAGTGAGGGACGACATGGAGGTAGTTGGAGTCAGAGTTGAGGACACAGACAACATATTTTTCTCATTTTTATAAGTGACAGAAGTTAATATTCAGGACATTAAGAGGCTAAACATGGATTGAGCTGTTCTCTCTGGTACAAATAATAATTCAGGACTTTAACTAAAAACACGTTAGAAAAAAAGAAAAATAATATTAAATGCTAAGTCCGTCCCTAATCGCCTGGTTGTTTTTGGGAAAACTCCAGCTGCCCAAAAGTGGGCAGCCCTCTGTGAGCTCTTCCGTATTAAAGCTCTCTTTTATGAGGCCGCGTGTTGCTCTTGTTGTGACACGACGTTCTGTTAATCTCTTTAAGTGACGTTCCCCTGGTTTGCCCTCTTCCTGTAATGACGCAATAATTCATCTCTGCCCCAGAACCAAACACGGCAGTAAATATCTCTTCGATGTGGGAATCCTAAGAAGAGGAAGTGTCTTTGAACGCTTCTTCCTGGAGATCAGAGTGGACGCAGTCGGACGGAAACGAGTTGTTTTTTTACTCGCCGTTCAAAATGGAGCGGTGTTGATGCGATGTCTGTCACTGGTGAAACGACCGCCGCAACCTCAGGGCATGATGTTTAATAGATGAACTGATTAAACGCCGGTTTATCTCCAGAACCTGGACGTTGCGTTGGGTGATTGTGGTCAGTAAGTGCCTAATTTGCAGGTCTTTGGCCTGACCAGCTGTCAATATTTCCAAGTTCCGACCACAGAAACGGCTCAGGTGTCACTTCATGTTTCCAGGTCACCTCGCGTAAAAGTGGGTCTTATCCAGTTACAACCCACGCAAACAACGGACTCACAAAATATGCAGACAAACAAGGCCACGTCCCAGAGGAGCAGTATGTCAGAGTGCAAAGACAAAGGATTTCCATTAGGAAGTGTCTGTAACCGGGGGTACGGCGGGAGGTGAAGACTCCTGTGGAGCAGCCACGCAGAAAACATCAGATTTTAAACCCTGTTTTTTTGACAACGGGCAGTTGAGACAAAAATGGAAAAAAAAAAAAAAACCTCCCGCTGCAGGCCGTGATTATGACATGATCATTTTTACGATAGTCCACAGCGTGTGTCCAAAACGGCCGCAGCTGTTGGATTTACGCCGCACCTCACAGCACTGCCGCTCATCGCCTGTCGAGAAATATTTGCCGGAGAGCGTTGGCAGTAAAGTGACTCATCTGAAACTGCTGTATTATTTAACTCAGCTGTGCTGCATTTTCCTATTGGACCCCAGCCGACCCGGGTTAAGTATTATAGATGGAGGACGTGGAGATTTGGAATCTGTTTATAGTTCAGGCCTGGCTATAAATGTCTTTCTGGGGTCGTCATCTTCCGTATCAAGTTAAGAAGTTGATACAGGTTAAGGATTACTTAATTGGTAACTATAAATCAATCTCAGATGGGAAAAGTCCAGTTTCAGTTGGATTTTGTTTCCGCGTTCTCAACATTCTCATTCGCAACATTCTCCACAACTGCCACCCAAATCACTTTGCAACGTACCGTTCCCTCCGTACCCTCCAGTGATGAGACCACTAGAAGCCGATTGCTCTTACCGGGATTGGAACTTGCCCAGGAGTTTGACACAAAGACAGAGAAATTACCCCAGGGCTAAGGTGAAGGCCATAGATAAGGAGTCTCAAACCCGCGGCCCCTGGACCTTTTGTGAAACAATATTTTCCTATTTTTCAGGGGTTGCCACAGCGAGCCAACAATTTCCATCTCACCTTGTCTTCTGTATCCTCAACTCCAACTACCTCCATGTCCTCCTTCACTGCATCTATCAATCTCATCTTTGTCTCCAACCTGGTAGCTCCATCTCTAGGATCATTCTTCTACCAATCCATCCACTGTCCCTCCTCTGAATATGTCCAAACCATCTCAATCTGTCTTATCAAGCTTTTTCCTCCAAACCTTCCTGTCTGTGTTGTCCCTCTAATGACCTCGTGACCTCTAATGACATCTTTAACTCCTCCACCTCCAGCTCTCCCTCTTGTCTTCTGTCTATTATAAGTGTCTCTAACCCATCCATCATGGCTGGTCTCACAACTGTCCTGTAATCTTTTCCCTTCACCCTTCAAATGGGTTTTGTAAATGTCATGTCTGCAAATATCAGCTATAGATCAGTATCAAAGTAGTTGAAGTTTAACCTGTTTTTCTCATGTTGTCAAAAAAAAAAAGAAAGAAAAAAAAAAATGAATCAACCCATTTACTGTTAGCCATTAGTGTGTCACAGGGGAGCATGGGCTTTAATGCAAGAGTGCAATAAAATTTTTACAGTTTCAGAGTCTCTGCCACATTCTGCCAATTTATGACTCTTCATTTCCAGAGGAGCAGAGGTTACACATTCTTTACCCCTCTTTCCATTCGCTTCTCTCCATCTCTCACCTCTTTTTGTCCCATTTCCCTTCAAAAATCTGTCCATTTCCCTCTTTCTTTCTGCGTGATTATGATGTTTGAACCACCCCTCTCTCTCTACGTCCATCCATCCATCCATCCATCCTCCCTGCTGTTTGACAGGGTGTGCGTGTGTTGTTCTTATCCCACTGACATCGGGTGTCTTTCCAGGGCACGTCCCCTCGAACGCCGCGGTTTGACCTGATGTCTCCCCGGAGTCCTGCCCCCTTTTATGAGGCTCCGTGTTCCCTCTGTAACTTACAACCCTCCTCCACGTGCATGCACGCTCTCGTGCATCCACACAAGCTCTTCTCTTCACGCACGGCAAAGAGTCTGAGGATCCAGAAGAGGATGAATATCTGCTGCAGGAGCTCCAGCCTGCAGACGTGCATTCTTTGCACACACACAGTACGGGCCGTGTTTATTCAGTTATATCCTTCCTGGGTTTTGCCGGTAAGTTTGCAGCATCTCTCCACCACACTGAGAGAGGGACAGGTAAAAAGAAAAGAAAAACAGAAAGGGTGGACACATTGTGGAAGTGAAAGGAAAAAGACAAAAGATTGTTATCAAAAGCGTAACAAAAGGCTGGAAACACACGGGAGATGTCAGGAGTGAAGACGTATGAAGAGATTTTTTAGACTGTTACAGAAACAAAACCAGAAACTTTATACTTTTTTTTGTTTTCCAACAGAAACAGAACAAAAAAAAGGGAATTAAGGATTAATACCTGTTTTATTTTGTTCTTTCAAAATTTTGTGTAGCCTACAATCAGAGTCAGAGTCTCATAAAAGTCTATGGTAGCCTACAATGACCGGATCGGTTTCTAAATGAATCTCATCTGGTGTGACGTTCACTGACTGAATGGAGAGAGTGGGTGGACCATCAGAGAACCACATAGTCACACACATTATCATTTAACTAAAGGGCCGCAGCTTTCAGTGTTAAAAAAAATCAGTTTCCGATATATTCTGTGTAATACAACACTGAACCAGAAGGGTTTTTTTTTAGAACTACAGGATTTACCATAACATGTGGAGAACAAAACTATAAAATATTATTATAAATTCAACTTTCACTTCAAGATGGTGGCCGCAAAATATCATTCAGCGTGCTACGAATGGCCCACGGGCCGCAAGTTTGAGACCATTGATGTTAATAATGGGCTCTATACAATTACTATGGGTTCCTGAACACACCACACTGGTTCAGCTTCTTTCTTTCTGATGGGTTGTCTTCTTCTCTTTTCAGCTTGTTTTTCAGGGCCACTGCGAATGATTGTTGTCCATCTCCCCCTGTCCTCTGTATCTTCTACTCTGACTCCAACTACCTCCATGTCCTCCTTCACTGCATCCATCAATCTCCTCTTTGTCTCCTACCTGGTAGCTCCATCTCCAGGATCATTCTTCTACCAATGTATCCACTGTCCCTCCTCTGAACATGCCATAAAGTCAAAATACGGGGACACTACAGGGGGAATTTGCAGAGGTGTGAGACTAACTCGTTCAGAAACGTCAATTTTAATGGTAGAACCAAAAATCAGAAACATTAAAAATACAGTTTCTGTCCAGAACAGACGGATTGGGACAGATTTCTGGTGTTTATGATATATTCCGTCTTTATCTGTGTACTGTCAACGAGTAATATAATGCTGTTCATCTATTCTATAATAGAATTAAATCAAAATATTTAACAGCTGCTGGAATAAAATGAGTTATTTGTCCTCTTGAGAACAAGTAATCAGCAGCATCAGGGTTTTCTTCTGTCATTATTTAAGACGTTTCATTTCCTTCAGGTCAAGGAACACTCAGGAATTTTCTTAATCAATGCAAGCAGTGTGTTATGAAAGATCCAAATGAAATCTAAGAGATTAGAGTGTTTAGAAGAGTTGTAGAGAGAGAGAGAGGGAGACAGAATCTCATTGTTTTCTTATCTTTATGTATCATATGAAAACAATATCCCCCTTAAATCAGTGCAAAACCTTTCGTTGACTTTACAAGTTGGATCTTTGCATCAGCAGAGCTGTATTCATATAAACAATACCTGGGCAAACTAAGGGTCAGGGGCCAGATACGGCCCATTCTATTTGGCAATGCGGCCCCTAAAACTTTTATTATTTTTAAGCAAACTCCTTGCGATTCCACTGCACACAACGAAATGTCATATCTGCATTCAATCCATCACCAAAGTGAACAGTGGGCAGCTTTGACAGCTCGGGGAACAGTGGGTGGAGACAGTGCCGTGCTCAGTGGACCTCAGTGGTAACTGAACAGTGGTATTATAGCCTTTATCCATGACGTTTCCATGTCATCTATAGGAGTTTTGGCCCCCATAGAATTCCTGTTCTTTCCCATTTGGGAAGATGTCCTAGGTGCAGGTATAGAAAACTGATACGTAAGGGAAGGAAATCACATCAAAAGCGTATCCTCTTTATGATATGGGAAGTTGAGTCGAGAAAAGGAGACGTAAAAATGAATTACATAGGCTGTGGAACATCTGCCATCATAGTTCACTGATGTCTCTGAGTCGATTCCTCGGTGCTATCAGACACACTTGGTGTTCCGTATTGGGAATAAGAGTCAAGATGATGGATCTGCTGACCAAACTGAATACCCTCGCCCATTAGCCCACTTTCATATTGCTTTCTAATAAACAAACACGACATGGGACAGTAGGTTACTGTATATCTGCACTGCTGTCAGCCTGTTTTATGCTTGTACTTTGACACGTGGCAGCTTTACTGCTGCTCCATAAATAAACATGGATGCTCCATTTTATGCCCCTCACTACAAACATACATATATAGGGGCTGCACCCTCTCTTTCCACCATTTGATAAAAAAAGTCATCAATATTTTTCAATAAATGTATTTCTTTTTCTTTTATTTTGACCTGTGGTGTTCCCCAGGGATGAGACTCGGGACCCGTGGTATTTTAATTACGTGTTATATCCACTGCCTTGTCGTTTCTCTTATTATTCTGAGGCTTACAGTGTCCAGCTACACGGATTTAGTGAGAAACTTCGTACCATTATCCCAAATTTACCCAATGTTTGGGTCTGCACTGTGTCAAAACGTTGAGCTTTCGACCCACGACCAAACTGTCGGTCGGGGGTTCCTTGAAGTGCTTCACACTAATCTTTTACATTTTTACATCTGGCAGCAAATTGAGAGTGGGGTTCCAAAAATCTTGTGGGAAAATTGTTTGTTCTTGACTGCAAAGTGCATCAATGTATGTAT
>JAFBJS010001675.1:0-45233 GCA_016785265.1 Paraplagusia blochii | reverse complement strand
TGTAAATTAAACCCAGTTTTGCTTTTATATTCAGTTTAATGCCGTGGAAAAGGTTGTTTTTATTTTTTTTTATTTTTTCTCTTCCTCTAACCGTAGGTGGTCATTTGTCCACATCCAGATCAGCCCACTTCCACGACTCCCTCATTCTCTCCCTGTGTGTTCTGCCCACACACACTCCTACACACACTACGCTTATCTCCATCTCACCTACATCCTCTGCTCTTCTTTTCCTCCATCCAACTCTCTGTATCAGCTAACACAAACATGCTGCTTCGAACTGCTCTCAGCAGCTTGGTGAAAAGTGGTTTTGAAATCTGTGTTAAATATTTTAAAAAAATGTGTAAAAAATATCATAAAAACCTAGATTTTAGAGTTAGTCTGGTCTACGGTAAGAGTGATTGGGAAACCTGATGCAATATTTTAAGTTTTGCATCTTATTTTCATAGAGAAACAAGCTTTTTTTGACCAAAATATGATGATTTTTCACCTATTCTCCAAGATGCATTGATGCCATTGGAGATGCGAGCTGGTATTACCATGCAAACGCACAAAAACATCCACGCTGGTGCAAGGATACAACCACATGGGCCGTAGAGTGTCTCCCATTTACACACGACTGTAAATTACCCAACACTTCTCAATCAATTATTCATAATCCGTAATTAATTATGAAACGATCAGTAATCCAACACCAGTCCACTCGGCTTGTGGTTGCCTAGTAACCGTGACCCATATTAAATGCCACCATTGTTGCTTGTAACTGGAGCATCTTCTTTCCCCCCTCAGGACTCGGGACTTGTGGGCATAATGGTGGAGAGTAAATAAAGTGGGCGTGTGTACATGCGGAATGAACCGGGTGGTGGTGGTGGTTGGGGGTGGGGGTGCGCCGGTGTGCGCGTGTGGCCGTATCACGCCGGGATGCTTTGAAGGTTGATCACACGGGGTAAACAAGTGAGGCTGGTTAATAATGCAGTGTTTTGGCTCGTGCGGCGGCGGCGGCGACGAGGAGTTGCGGCCTGCGAGAGAGACCACTAATGGGACACGCCGCAGGGAGCACGAGCGAAAGAGCATGGCGCTCGCAGCCAGACAATGATGCCATAACAGGTCTGCGGGGACGCATAACCGCAAAGCGCACTACTTTGTCGGCAGTTGTTCTAGAAACTACATCAGCAAGTTCCCATATGGCGCTCCAGAGGCCCAGATGAATGATTTATCAAAGAGGTTTTTTTTCGGGGGTGTTGAGTGGCCATTTTTTTTTAGGAGGAGAGTGTACAGTAGATCACTTTCCCTGCACTAAACCACAGAAGCACATCGAGATCAAGTGAAGCTCTGCTCTCCTCTTCTCACTATCTCCTTTTCCACTCTGTATTTCGCTTTCTTTTTGTCCAACCATCACTGCCTTAGCAACAAAACCCCAAAACTTCCACATCCTATTCCCACTCTCGGAGATAAACACGGCCTGTAAATATAGAACCGGTATTTTCAGCTCTTCAAGCCGTGCCGGTGACATGTGAAAATATCCTTCAAACTGGGGAACATCCTGCCTGCAGTCAGAAAAACACAGGGTGTTTGTGTTTGTGTGTACCCTCTGCTGTAAAAAAAAAAAATAAAAATGCCGAGTTGTATGTGGGTGGGTCTGTGTAGGAGGAAAAAGACAAAAAAAAAAAAAAAAAAGTTATGAAAGAGAAGGATGAAGAGAGGCGGGGAGGCCGAGGTGGAAGCGGTGAACACCGTGTGACCAGACTGCAGCTCCTTCCTTCCCAGCCTGAGAAGCAGGAAGTGGAGCTTCTCGTTCCTGCAACGTTGGGACTAACAGGAAGATGCGGTGGTCTTCAGGATGGGGGCCGTGTCCAACAGTGGCTTGTTGTTGTCAAACACCAGAAGTTGTAGTATTTTCATCAGTGTGAGTGAAGACAACGCTGCTTTAATCCCAGTGACATGTCAACATCAGATTCTTTGTCGAAACAGCTTCGAATTCACGCCAGTAAATTTCACTTTCTTTTTTTTTTTTTTCTTTTTTTTTGGACACATAACATGTTATTGTTGGATTAAGACTCACTTAGATATTACAAGCAGCTGTCAGGAGAAAATAAAAATAATCATCACTCATCACTTTGTGGAATCGAACAAACACTGAACCGTAATGACAGATAAAATTAAGAAGATCAATCAAAAAAACCACAAAACTACACTTGACAAAGATAAAATGCAACTATAGGCAATGTAGACTTTCTTGAAGACAATAAATAAAGTTGGGAAAATGATTTGATATTCTTTTCAAATCCCAAAGGAAAATTTTAAATGAATTCTTCAAGGGAAAAAGTACAAAAAAATAACCAAAACAAATGTCATTTTTATATTATAAGATAGTTTTGTATAAGGAGGGACAGAGGATACATTGGTAGAAGAATGATCCTAGAGATGGAGCTACAAGGTAGGAGACAAAGAGGAGATTGATGGATGCAGTGAGGGAGGACATGGAGGTAGTTGGAGTTAGATTTGAGGGTATAGAGGACAGGGGGAGATGGAAAATGTTGACTCCCGATGGCAACCCCTGAAAAAGGGACAAGACAAAAGGATAGTACCAGTGTGGTGTGTTTAGGAACCCCCAGTAAACTCGTGGGCCGTGGGCAATTTCATGGTAAATCCTATAGTTCTCAAAACCTTGATCCAGAGATTGACGGATGCAGTGAGGGAGGACAGTTAGAGTAGAGGATACAGAGGACAGGGGGCGATAGAAAACATTGTCTTGCTGTGGCAACCTCTGCAAAAGGGTCAAGCCCCAAGGAGAGAAGATAGCCAACTCCATCAGCACTACGGCGTCTCACACAGAGATCACCAACTTATACTAAAGCCTACAAATCAGGCTGCTGTCCATCAGTTAGGGGCCATCGCTCAGGGCCACACAGAGCGTCTCCCTCCCGGTCAGTCCCGACGTGGACTCAAGAGCAACTCCGGTTCTTTCCTCCTGGGCTCGGCCCCTTTTGTCTGTATCCAGTCCGTACTTCCACAACACAACTCCAGCTGAATAAATGAATGGCATCAAGGGGGGAAGATATTTTGGAACGGTGAATAAAGCGTGCGATGTGAGCTCGGAGCAAGCCAAGGAATCATCGCAAAATAATCACTGTTGCCTGTGCAAACAGTGTGCAGGTGCACAAGAAGGCACAAGGCCCTCCGCCTCCCCCATTCCCCTCCCACCTCCCACCCCCACCGCCACCGAGAGGAGCGAGGACCAGGGAGCAGCAGGTTGCCTTGGGAACCCTCCACTGCTGCCTCTTTCTTGTCATTACTCTTTTGCACACTCCCCCCCTTTTTTTTTTTAATCTGCACCATGCTTTCAGTGGCTAGGAGACAAAGAGGATGTAGTGAGGGAGGACATAGAGGTAGTTGGAGTTAGAGTTGAAAATACAGAGGACAGGAGGAGATGGAGATGTTGACTTGCTGTGGTAACACCTGAAAAAAGGACAAGCTGAAAGAAAATAAGAAATTCTTATAAACCTACAGACTGGATTTGCACAGAAGCTCATGATCTTAAGGAGATGTTGGGCTTGAAGTCCATGTTCACCCATGAAAAACCTGTGACTCAAACCCAGGGCCAACTTGACATCTAGATCTCCAGGATGACTAATCAAGACCTGACAGAGAGTAGATGTCAACAGCAATAAAACAAATCCAAGCTGCTGCCTTGCCTTTTTTATCCCCAGACTAAAAATATATCAGATTTATGACTTTGGTCTTCAAAAATAGATGGCGTGCACCTTTTCTCGCCTCATTATTTTTTTTTTTCCCCCTTTCTGCCAACACAGAACGTACTGTTCTGTGGTTCCAGCTCACTGGATTATTGTTTCTAGGCTTAGATTCTCGGCAACTACTCTCTTTCATGTGCAGTGTTATTGCTCACACAGGCAGAAGCTGCACTCCGACCCCATCCAACTGTGTCAGCTCCACCGACACCACCACCACCACCACCACCTCCTCCTCCCGTATCGGCGGCAGCCTAGAAACATGTGTCGCGGAGTAAGGTTACAGACCGAGGCCTCAGAACTCTTCATCAGAGCCGTCTCCCTTTGTCCAGTCTTACTTCATTGACTACACTTGCGTTTTCCCTCCAAGTCTTCCCTCCTTTTGTCTAGACAGCTGTGCTCCGCTGGCGTCTTTGTGCATTTCGCTCTGTAAAAAGGAGAGAGTTAGTGGGAGTGTCCATATGTTACCAGCTGCTGTATGCATTTCCTCGTAACTGAAGCTGCGGCGCATGAGGCAGAAAACCCATTTTAACCCCCGCCATAACTGAATTAAAGGCCCATACGAGAGATTGCCTTATGGATCTTCTCATGTTCCGAAACACTTCCTGCCATTAGGACACGTGACGTTTACAACAATGGCATTAGGTGGGATTAAAGTGTCAGAATCACCACCAATTGACTTAACATTGATTCATTCGCTGTCTTTGCGTGTCTCCCACCGCCTCGTTTGTGAAATATTTGCCCTGAGGTTAGTCACGCTCAGTACTTTCTTGGTCCAGGCTCCATATAAGGCGGCTTTAAAGTGTTTGTACCAAAGAGATCCAGCTGCATCAACCACACTCCCTTTAAGGAGGATCCTTTACGGCCCAGGACATGTCCCTGCGTGGGTCGCGCCCCTAAAAAATGTCACGTATTTGTTGGTCAATTTCCTCGCCCCCGCGACTACAACTGGAAGTGCATTAACCTGGCTCTGGTCAAGATGGGGTCCTCAACAGGTCAAATGAGATCAGTCCTGAAGAGACTCCTGAACGTGGAGATGAACTGTGGTGGAACAGATCAGTACACCAGGGAATACGTTCCATTATCTTGTCTGAGATACTAAAATATGACATGTTCTCTTTTCTCTTATTATTGAGGCGCAAACGAAAGGAGGATTAGAGTGTTCATGACAGGTCCTTTGAAATATTTTGTTTCTGCTTCAGAGATTATTCCACCTTGGTCACAGGGAAAAAAAAAAATCACATTAAAGCTTTCTGATCTTTTCGGATTAGACACAGTGATGATGACATGAATAAAAATAAGTCCACGTGGTGAATGAAGAGGCGCTGATCCACATGGAAAAGAATATCTTTACAGGGAGAGTACTTAGGAATTTAATTTTTCTTGTTTTTGTCTTTGGTTTTCTTGTAAACTTTCATTCAGTCATTCGTCTTCTTCTTCTTTGTCAGTTGCCGGGTCGCTGGGGCAACTGGCGCCACCCAAATTACATTGCACCATATTGTGAGCCTATCTGTGGGTGGTGTGACCACAAGAAGTTATGTGGGTCGGGACGATGCTATGCTCAGAGCACCTCAGTGGCAACCTGGCAACTGGTGGATTCGAACCTCAAGCCTTGCGGACCCAAGTCCGCTTTCTTAACCACTGGGCCACCGTTTCCCACTTCTCGTAAACTTTTTTATTAATTTGCTCTATATCGTATCAGCTAGTTATGTGAACAAGATTCTTATTCATCGCTGAATCAATCAAGGTGGTGGTTGCAAAATACCGTTCCAAGTACCGTCGCAAGTTTGAGACCCCTGCTCTAGTGGAAACCAACCTATTTCTCTCATTGTGGTCGCAGTTACCAGGGAAAGTGTTAAAAAAGTAAAATAAAAAAACAGCTGATAAACAAAATTTGAAGTATCAAAACATGAAAAAAAAAAGTAATATATGTTTGCTATCCGAGGTTAAGCTGTTTAAAACCTGCACAAACGTAGGTTTATGGATGGAAAGATCGACAACCCAGTGTAAAAAGTCACCTATGGTCATCGTAAAGAAAGTTAAAGCAAATTTTCACTTGTTTTTTCAGCTGGATCCGTATCATTTTCCAGCATAAAAAAGGAATCCATTCTGGATGTAAACCAATGAAACCTTGCACGCGGGTCAGTCCACCTACTGTTTTATGCATTTTTAATGAATTCATTTTATAAAGAAAATACCTGGGTTAATAAATAATCTTGAACGGTGATTTAAATCATCTTTGATACCGTACTGCGTGCCAGTCTGAACACTGGGGCATCTGCAGGGATCTTTGCTTCATCTGCGATCACATGAGGCCTGTGTGGCTCCAAGATGTAGATCGGTTTCCCCTGTAACACGAGGAGTCGGGGCCACATCTGTTAGGTATTGAAATACTTTTGGGGAGGTTTTCTCTTCTCTCCATCTCTCGGGAGGCTTTACAGTAAGTAGATCAACTGTATTCCTCATGCAACACTATTCTTCTCCCACGTCTCATTGAACCAGTAGCTCTTAGCGACTGTCAAATTTAATACCAGTGATAAATGGCTGCTATATAATATACTTAGACCCCCAGATAAGGGGTGTGCAAGTTTTGATTTTTTTTTTTTTCTTAAGTGGGGAAATTCCTTGTGGATAAAATAAATTAAGGAGTAGCTGTTAAGACTCAGGTTGTATACAATAAACATTGTATTTTGTTATTTGCTGGGTATATACATACAGTAACAAAAACATTTTATATATATATATATATATATATATATATATATATATATATATGCATATGTATATATGTGTGTATATATGTGCGTTTATATATGTATATGTGTGTATGTATATATGTATACATTTATACATACATCTATATATATGTCTATATGTGTGTGTATATATATGTATATATATATGTGTATATATGTATCGTCACACCCCTAATATACACTATATTGTATGTATGTATGTATGTATATATATATATGTATGTATATATATATGTATGTATATATATATGTATGTATATATGTATCACACCACCTTGGGTTATTAGAAAGGTGCTATAGCAAACCAATGTATTACTGTAATAATTATATATTATATAAATGTATATGTATATATATATAGTATGTGTATACTATATATGTTATTATATATGTGTTATATATGTGTAGATATAGATATATTAAAAAAATCATGTTGCTCATCAAAACTGAAAAATCAAATACCTTTGTGGTCCTTGGACCAGCCTTTGGACACAAGCGTTGTAGTCCTGCCTGTGGCCAGTCTGGAATATTTGCACACAAAATTAGGAATTTACATATTTGATGAACAGAGCTGCTCTGATTAAAACATAAAAATCCACAGAGCAGCAGTAGGGTATTGAAACAAAAAAAAAAAAAATTGCGAAAAGCGCGTCTTTACTCTGCTTCTGTATTTTGGCCCCGACGGCGCTCATATATAAACCAGCTGTGACCATTCTGGGCATCAGCTCTGTCCTTGATGAAAAGATTATGGAGCTCACAGCTTTGATGTTTCTACCGCAGTCATCGTCGGCTCATGCTGAAAAGCCAGTCCCCGCCTCTGCCGCCGCCGGACTGGTCAGCAGCAGATAGAGAATACAGATCGGAATTCCAATCAGAGGTTATTGTTCCCCAGCTACGATATACTTCACGCTTCATCCCTGCGTCCAGGTTTACGCAGCTGGACTCTGTGAAAACATACCATTGGTTCGCCACACTCCAAACGCAACGTGGTTGCTCTATAGTGCGTGTCAGAGGTGTCGAAAAGAAGCATCGGGGAGAATGAATGTGAAGAGTTTTAGCAGATGACAGTAGAAATATTACCCTCCTCCTCTGGAGCTGCAGACTCTGGTGGGAGTTCACTCAGGGGTTTGGGCTCAGGAACAGTTGGGAACAGTTGCCTTTCCTATGGAAAAACATTGCTACTGATTTCCATGTGCTTTACAGCCCACTCCTGCAATCAGTCTGTTGGGTCAGGGTTGTCTTTAGGTCAGCTGTGCATTAGATCTTTGGACCTTACTGGTTACACATGGGTTAGAAAGTGGAAATAAAGGTTTCTACCAAGATTTCTTACAGGTAGAATCCCTTGTGACCTTGTAATCTTCTAGAATCCTGGACTAGGTCCCTAACATGCCATAACTATATATTCTTTTATGTGCGGAAAAAAAATGTTCCCAACAGTGATAGAGTTTTGTTTTATTGATTATAGTGATGATCAATAAAGCAATCCAGCCACTAGGGGGCACAAGCCAGGGTTTTTTTTTTTGTGCTGATCCCAAGCCCAGATAAATGGTGAGAGTTGCGTCAGGAAGGGCATCCGGTGTAAAACTTTGGCCAAATCAAAGCTGCGAGATTTCCATACCGGATCACTCGGGTAGATGAAAATTGTTGACTAGCTTTGGCGACCCTTGAGAAAAGGAATAAGCCGAAAAGAAAAGAAGTGATAAAGAAAACAAAAATCCTAAAACCTAAAGAAATGCATTGTTGTGCTCGAACTGGGGCAGTTGGTGGCCTAGTGGTTAAGGAAAGGGATTTGGGTCCGCAACACCCCGGTTCAAATCCCCCCTACCGCAAAGTTTAGTACCGCTGAGGTGCCCTGAGGCATCCCCACACACTGCTACCGGATGCTAGCTCAGCTGGCTGCCCCCTGGCTGCAGAGGCAAAATTTCCTAAAAAAAAGGTGTGATGAACAACATCCTCCATTTTTTATACCATCATAAAACACGGTTATAGGTTCATTTCTTGCTGGTGTGTTTTATATCTGCTATTTCGTCTCTGTCCAAATTTTGTTGAGGAATCTTTCTTCCGTGTCTAAAGCAGTGACGTCATCCTGTGTCTTGACTGTAACTAGTGATGCCTTCAGGGACCTGAACTATTGACTGACCACTAAGTAGTTGTGAGGTGAAATCATGCCGCAGAGTAAATCTCAACTTAACCAAGAAATTAGAACGTCGACGTATGGTCTCGCAACCTTCCTGAATTCATATGCAGCCATTTACTCTGTCTCACTCATAAACTATTCATGAGGTATTGGATTTCCACAGTTTACACACAGACTAAACACATCACTATATACACAGTGCATACAGTGCAGCCAATGAATACCAACTATGGATAGTGGACGGAAAAAACACAATGACAAGTTGGTTTCCATCTCATTTGGAAAGTCATCAGTTGCTTCATAACCTCTGTCTAGACCAAGTTAACCGTCCTGGAAGACCATCTGGAACATATGTGTGTGTGTCTTTGCCGAACTGGATCTAATGAGTGTTTTTTTTTTTTTTTTATGCTGATTTTTATTCAACATTTATCCACTTGGACATAAAAAAGTGCATGTACAGTGCCTCGTTCCTGATGAGGCAGATTACTGCGCTGCATCTGGAGGTGATTTCAGAAAACTCAAGTATTTTTAGCTCCTTATCTCACATGAGGGAGTTCCCCTTGTGAATAATTTAAGTTTGAAGGGTGCTATCTTAAACCATTTGGTTAAAAAGTAGGTTTCCGCAGTAAATTGCATCAATTTACACAAAGCTTATTTCTTGTTTTCGGGGAAAGGTATTCAGGGAGTCCGAGGAGTCTGCTTTCTTACACGTCCAACACTCTAATGGGAGGATAACAAATCAAGATGCCCCCGCAAACGTTCCCAGGGCCGATAGCACTCGTCTCACTTAACCTCGTTGTCCTGACAAGTTTCCCTGACTGCGGTGTCGTCTCGCGCTGCGAAAACTTCCCATGATCTCTGGAAGCTGCTCTGAATCATTTTTCGTCGCGTTGGCATTGAAATTAAAAGGCAAAAGATGTAAAAGCTCCCCATGAGGCCGCAGGATGGGGGGGTTGTTTGGAGGTCAGCGTGGAGACCTGCAGAGCTGAAGGGCGCCAAATATCTCTGGGAAAGTGGAACAATGGGAGCTTGGTCATTTCACTTCCAATACAATGGAGCTGATTGTCATCTCACCCTTGACCGGCGGTACATTAAGCACTGACCCTCTGCACCCATAAATTAATCTTGTGCTAAATGGCTCCTTACAACGCAGTGACACCCTGGTGGCCAATGCACAGACTTGTTTTAGTAAGAGAACAATTCCCTCAGTGTTTAATTTACTAGCATGAAATTGAAATCTGGATTTGCTGAGTTTGGGCAGCGTGGGTATGACTCCAGGAAATGAATCAGGTACAAGGTTCAGAAAAATTATTGAAAATTTTCAACGGTCGGGAATTGAAGAACGTTAAATTGAGAGATTTGGAGAAATCCACTTTTTCTCCTTTCCATCTCACTATGTCCTCTGTATCTTCTCCTTGTCTCCTACCTGGTAGCTCCATGTCTAGGATCATTGTTCTACCAATGTATCCACTGTCCCTCCTCTGAACATGTCCAAACCATTTCAATCTGTCTTGCATCATTCTTTTGGCACAGTTTTTTCCACAGGATAGTGCAAGTACTATCATTTACCCTGGCTTGGGACTAAAAATCACGGGTGTGTGCTCCCTAGTGGCTGATTTAGAAATGTGGATTTGGAGAAATCCATGTGGTACAGAGTCAGTCAGCCAATTAGAAAAGGAAAGTTTAGGAGAATTTCAGATTTGGAAGGCAACTCCATTTGGTGCCCAGCAAAACTAAAAAAAAAAACCCAAGACCTCAAAAGCTTGAAAAACATCAGAAAGATTGCCTACAGGATGTATTTGTGAAGATTAAAGAAAAAAAAAAATGCAGATAAAATAGCCGTCCTGAAAATGAAAGATCTGTATTTATTTTGACGCCGGCATTTTCCGCTTCAAATCTTGTGTTTGGACACTTGTTTGACATGATATTATCAGAATGAAAAATGCATACTACAGGGACAGTGTTGGAAAACAGCACGGCTGCAGTGCTTTTGTGAATGATTGATCAAAACCAGCGTCGACCTGAGTCTGTGCAGGTTTGATCTGACTTGTGATGAAATATAAAGTCCAGGAGCTGAGGTCAAATGGGAGCTCTGTGTTTCTTCTCTAGACGTCCCAATGCACCGTGTCCAAACTTTTCAAAGCTGGTGCAGACAGGATAATGCAAATGTCTGTAGCGGGTCAACAGTAAAATCTGAACATGCCGTCTTAGCAATATCGTTTGTGACAAGACTAGCGTTGCTATTGCTGTTAGTACTTGCGCTATCCCGCGGAAAACAGAAGTGTAAATGTCTAATAAAATACGGCATGAATTTCGGCTTGTTCCTTTTCTCAGGCGTAGCCAAAGCGAGTTAACAATTTCGTTGTTTACCCCGACTGATCTGGTATGGAAATAATTTTGTTTTCACGCATCTCGACAAAGTTGTACGGCGGATGCCCTTCCTGATGCAACCATCACCATTTATCCAGGCTGGAGACCGGCACTAAAAAAAAAACACTGAATTGTGCCCCCTAGTGGCTGGACTTCTGGTGTAAGACATGAAAAATGCCCCAGTAGTTGCATATAATCAAGCTACTTTAGTTACAGGCAATTAAATAGTATTTTATTATACTTGTTTATAGTGAAATTATATAAAAATGCTCAAAAAGTCAAAGAGCAAATTATTTTAGTTTATTGGGCTTTGTGGTCACATGACAAACTGCCTTAATAACTGACCACTAACTCTGCTGTGTGGCTCAATATCACTCACAGAAATGGTTGGTCAGCACTTATTACAGTTCCCCAGCCGTCCACCGGGGGATTGTGTAATGAGGAGTATTTGCCCTCAGTGTAGAGTATGTTTTTCTATCAAATTTCAATGGCGATTGAGTCATGACTCCAATGTTGCCCCGTTGCACTGCTGTGGTGATATAAGTCCAAGTCCTCAAAAGAAGTGGAGGCAAATCTGGAAGAAAGGAAACTACAGAGGAAGCTCCTGTTTTGTTGTGACACTTAAAGATGAAGTGAATTCATTTGTGTCGGCCGGTCAGTTCCTGCTCCACCAGACCGCCCTGTGTATAAAGAATGTGGACGTAGCACACAGGAGACTTCTGCTGTGACTTGTTCTCGCTTCAGTGTGCAGAGCAGAGACCTAGCAGGAAATGAACAAGCAGCGGTGCAGAGATGTTAAGCAGAGTTGAACTCAAAGTTTCCTGGGAATTGTTCCTGAATTAAGGAGGGCAACAAGGAAGTTGCTCCAACTCTTCCTAACTATTCAAAGTTGATGGATTAGAAACACTAGGAATAGACAGAAGACAGGAGGCAGAGGTGGAGGTGGAGGAGTTAAAGATGCTGAGATTCTCTTTAGGAGAGACAAGGATGGACACGATCAGGAATGAGGTGATTAGAGGGACAACACAGACAGGAAGGTTTGGAGATTTCAGAGGAGGGACAGTGGATACATTGGTAGAAGAATGATCCTAGAGATGGAGCTACCAGGTAGGAGACAAAGAGGAGATTGATGGATGGAGTGAGGGAGGACATGGATGGACAGAATTAGGAACAAAGTAATCGGGGGACAACACAGACAGGAAGGTTTGGAGAAAAGGCTAGGAGGGACAGTGGATACATTGGCAGGAGAATGCTAGAGATGGAGCTACCACGTAGGAGACAAAGGAGGATTGATGGATGCAGTGAGGGACGACATGGAGGTAGTTGGAATCAAAGTAGAAGATACAGAGGACAGGGGGAGATTAAAATAGTTGACTCCTTCTGGCAACTGCTGAAAAAGGGACAAGCCAAAAGGAGGAGAAACTGGTAAGGCTGTATCTTTCCAGATTAACTCAGAATATACATAATTTCTGGTTGTGTGTAGTACCCTGGTTTGCCAGTAGATGCCAGTCAATGGCAGATCCTGGTTTATTGTACTAACTTTAGTTACCGACTTTGCCAAAATGGATTTGGTCAAGGGTTGCGCTTGACATTGTGCTTGCATCCCTTCATTGGTTTGATAGGATCACGTACATTTCTGGTCCATCATGCAATGCCGTGTCCTTGCAGCTTGGGGCAGAATGTCACCGAAAGTGTCTTCCCCAGTTGTCCTTCACTGCCTGATGGGTCTTTAGACTTTACTGCTGTTGTTATTGTAATTCATGTTTGTCTACGAGGCGGCGGAACTTTCCCTCCACACGCCCACACTTTACGTAAAGGTCACTTTAGGGCTAATTAGCCATGACATTTTGGCAATTATAATTGTTGATGACAGGTAACAAGAGTTCCACTGAGCAAAGGAATCACTTCATCCGCTGTTTGACAGGGTATTAAAAGAATAGGTCATCCATCAGGAGAATAAACCCATGCAGTTGCTCCTGGAGGAGGGGGCAACTCGACAGCACTTGGCCTCTTCAAAAATGTACGTTAAAGTACCAGGGTTTGCCCAGGAGAGCGGGCAGTGATCCAATGTAAGGGCTGATATTTACCTCATGAGTACAGTGCACAAAAAGAACAAGATGCGGTTGCCATTTCCGAAGCGGGGTGAAAAAAATCTGGGTCCAGCCGTGGTGCGTCCTCGTGTTGATTCCGCCTTACAACCTGCGAAAGCAAGATAAATTTCAGCCTCAATGAAAAGTCTCTTGACGCTGCTGTAAAGGTGTTTTTTTTTTGTAAGAGGATGAGGATGAAGCTCGTAGCAGTGCCCTGTACGAAAGAGATGGATTTCAGGGGGACTGATGAGGAAAAATATAATAAGGGAGTTTCTTTGTGGGGAAAGTGGTTCTGGTGGCTTGCACTGGTCTGGGGAAAAGTACCGGATTGGTGTCATCTGTTTCTTTTAGTATTTTACCAGGGGTTCTTATGTACAAGGCTTGTTTCCTCACGTTGCTGCAATAAGGATTTGCAAAAAGTAAAGGTTCTGATTTTTAAGTTAGCGCCCTCATCTGATTTTGCACTGAGCAACTTAGATCAACTTACTGTAAAACGAAAGACCAGACCAGAAAATTTGGGACATGATGTTTTGTTGTCTAAAACAGAGGAATCCTGGTTATGGTTTTTTAGGAATACTGTCCTAGATTCCCTTCTCACTTGGAACAAATTTAGCTTTTTTGAACAGTACTGCAATGCCTCTGAGTTCATAACCTAGTTTGTGTGGAGAATTTATATTTTCTTTTACGGTATTAGATTGGAAATATTGAAGAAAAGCAATATTCAACCCATCACCAATATGAACAGTGGGCAGCTTTAAGTGCCAGGGTAATCTGACAGTTGGTGGATTCAAACCTGGAACCCTTCGGACCCCAGGTTCCCTCACCACTAGGCCACTACTTGTAACGCTGTTACGTAACGGAACTACTTTTCTCTGTAACTTATAATGTAATACGTTACTTTTCCCATTGAGTAACGCAGTTTTTTGTTACTTTGGTGTAAAGGGGACTCATTACTGTCTGTGGTCCAAATGGACGGTTTGTCCAAGCCACGGAGAGAGGACTGTGTGTCAGTGGAGTCTGTCTGCTGCCTGTCAGTCATGAGTGAAAGACGGCCGTGCACACATAATGAACCCATGTGTTGAAAAGGAGAAATGATTGGTTGACATAGGTTAACATTTTGGGCTAAGCCAATCAGAAAGAGACGATGGCAAGTGGCAAGTTAAGGTTACGATGCCTGTCAAAATGTCTAAACATCTATTTTGTTTTTATCGTTCCACTACATTTCATTTTTTTTATTATTACTTAAAGTAAAGTAACTATAGTTAGTTACTTCAGTTAGTTACTTTTATAATTCAGTAACTAGTAACGTAACTAGTTACTTTTCAGAGAACTAACTAGTAAAGTAATAAGTTACTTTTTCAAAGTAACTTGCCAAACACTGCCCACCGTTGCACCAGAGCTAGTAGAAAGTTTAAAAGTTCTGTATCAGGTTTTATAACAAAACAAAAAAGTGTCTGATTTTCTTTTTTTATAAAGGACTCAAAATGTCAAGATACAGATCCTTAAGGAGTCTCCAACAACTTTGACAGGTTTTTATCATGATTTTTTTGTTTGATCAGTTCTTGAAATTCCCAAATCGAACAGGTTTGAAGCAGAACTAAAATAGGAACCTCCTGCGATGATAAAAGTTCTGCAACAAAGGTTTTTGATCTACGAGACTACCTTTTCTACGTTTAAAGTGAACTGGAGAACTGTCGGAGGCAAAGAAGCCTTCGTGTCTTTAGACGTCTTTGTTGTTTTCATGAATCTGGTTGTATTTATTATGGAACTTTCACATTGATGTCGTGAATAGATATCAGTACAGACAGAAGCCAGTTACCATAGTTACAGTCAGGCGTTTGCAGCTACAGTAGCTTCCTGTAATTCAACAGACTGAAACGACAGCTGTAGTTTTACGAGAGGCCGTGATTCCCATCAGAGAACTTTAACACATGACTGAGCGGCGGTCGACCATTTACAGGTAGAACCAACATCTGTCTGTCGGAGACACAGGTCACTTTTCCCATTTCATACTCTTGAATTCATTTATTTTATGGTATTTTAGCAGTATTGAAAGTTTTTTTGACGGTTTTTACCCTGATTATCTGGATAACTGTGTGATTTCCATCTCATTTGGCTTCTTGTCAGATCATGGCAATATCTGTACAAGTTTATGAATTTTAAAAATACAACAAAACAACTTAATTTAATTAACTTATTTTTACATTTATGGCAAATTGAATAATTGAAACTTTAGTGATAACAAAAGAAGAGCAGCTTCTACTCATTTCCCAAAGGAGTAAATATCCAACCATAACTAAAAAAATGTTAAGGTTTGAGCCTTCAACTGTGGAAGGAAAAAGTAAACAATACTTATACAGTAGTAATATTTGATGATAACAGTTGCTGATTTCTGATATTCTCGAAACTCTTCATTTTTTATACCCATACTTGCTGCAATTTGTCCCCAAAACTGAGGTAAACTTCTTAATCCTAATGCCCAATCCAGGACATTTAGGTAAAACCCAGGCAACGTGGTGTCAGATTTGTCTTATTTTGAAAAATCCAATATTGATTTCACCCATATAATATAATTATGCAGATATTTCCAGGCATCCCAAACAGTAGACACTAAAAACTTAATGGATCTTGTATTTGTTGGAGTACTGCGTCAAAACACCACAGCCCTGCAGAGGTTGCGGATTAGCACCCGCAACCTCTCTCTTGACCTTAATCTACTGAAACACTCGCTGCTCGCTATCGAAATGATCAGAGAACAAATACAAAAGTATTTTCTCACCGTGACTGGCGGGAACTTTTATCATCAATCCACTCATAAGGGACACTGTCTGTCCACAGTTGCCGTGTCCTCAATTGACAGCTGGCACAGAGGCTGTCCCTCTGTCAGCCTCTCTCAGCCACGACAAACAGCACAATTTCTATTTTCTTCAGTAATGATAACTTAGTTCCAAAGGAATAAACCGGCCTCAGAACTGCGACAGTTTTTTCCTCCATGTTTTGTAAAAGCATATTTCCCTCGTCCTATACTCACTCTCTATTACTGTGATTTAGTAATTATTTATTTCGCAAACACAGCCGCGACGCAACACGGTGAAGTGGAAGATTACTGCCGTTCACAGTGGCGATGCTATTAACTGGTGGCTGCCTCAGACTGCTGATGATATTATTAAACACGTATACGGCTTTAGATTGATTCGACAATTTTCACTTGAAATGTATTCCTGTCTGAATCGTTGCAGAAGAGCCTTAAAATTAATGCCGTGTCGAGAATAAAGAATAAATCCAATTATATACTCCAGTTATACTTCATGTTTCTGATTCTATTTCTGGCCAATGTTTATTTGAGCAGGTCATTATTATGCATGTTTTATGGTAATTACAAATTCTTCTTATAACATATAGAAGGTTTGCTGTAAGGTGAAAACAGACTTTTTTTTTTTCTTTTTCTAATAAAGAGGTGAATTAGCTTTTCTCAGCAGTGACCACAGTAATTCTTGTTAATTTAAATCATTTTCTGAGCTCAGATCTCAGGTATCAGTACGTACTGGCAGGGCAGTATTTCACGAGCCTTGGGGTGAAAAAATTAATCTGTACCATTTACTGTGTCCATTAAAATGCAGTGCATTGTCATTATGCTGCTTATTATGGCGATCACATCACTGGTGGATTTTTACAAATGTTGTGAAATTCTTCGCTTAAGTGTTTAAAGTCAGAATGTGATTCTCAGAGTCTGGGTTTTATTTCCATGTGTTGCAGAGAGTCATGTTCCTCAGGGCACCTCAGCGGTAACTCTGCAGTTGGGGGATTCGAACCGGGGGCCTTGCGAACCCCAGTCCGTGTCCTTAACTAGCAGTTTTCATTTTACGATCGCCTCCCGATCGATCAGTTACCTGTCGATTTTCCACCAATTTTTTCACCTTAACCTGCCAAACTGCGTGTGTGAACTAAGATACGCCCAAAAAGGTGTGACCAAAACAACCTTTGTCCAGTGAGTGGTCTGGACTGATGGAGTCCATCAGTTGAGGAACTTCAAAAAGTCCAGTTGCTGACAACTAAACCCTCTTTAAAAGACCAGGCTGATTTTCCAAAACTTTTTCCTTGTCCTTATACCCTTTTAATGTCTTTGCTTTTACGCTTCTGCTTGCAGAATTGAAAAAAAAAAAAAAGTCAAGAAATTGTGTTTGTTTGTCACTTCCATTATGTCTCTTTGTATTGTACACATCACAAGAAGAAAGAATAAACCATAATACCATAATAAACCATATAGTTTAGTTTTGACGCCTACAGTGGGAATCTATATAGTAAAAAGTCAGAAAAATGAAAAAAAAAACATGTTAAATGAGGACAATTGTCTGCAGTTTTTGCGTCTTTTGCTAAACACAATTGGCAGACGTTTTTATCCAAGGCAGTTCAGGCTACAGGACATGTGGAAAAGTCTCAAAAAAAGTTTAAACCCGACTTTAGGTGTGTTATTTTAAACACCCAGGATAACTTTTGTCTACAAATGAGAACACTTAAGTCCTTGAACCTATGTTATCTCCTGTCACGGTCCTTATATAATTCCAGAACATTCCACAGCCGAGTTATTTTTTTCCCCTCCAGAACCGTCCACAGGGAGCAGGGGTGAACTAAAAACCACACTTTTGGTGTGTGTGTGTGCACAGCATTACCTAAGCAGTCCATACACACTCCTTGCATTTGACCTCCCTGACTTTGGACAGAGATATTAGGCAGAATCGATACCTGACTTCATAGTGAAGTGAGCGTCAGTGACGGTGGCGTCGGCAACAGGCAACAGGCAACGGCAGCAGCAGCAGCAGCGTCAGAGGAAATGGTGTGGTTTCACTTCACATATTCCTCAGGGCAGAAACAGCAGATGAAGCAGATAACCTTGAATCCCAGTGGAATGAAGACGACTCTGCTCTGCATACGGTGGCAGATCTTCACACCATCTGGGTTCCTGTTTGTATTCCACCTCCTCCGTTGTATTGATTTTTATTTTTAGGATGAGAAAACGCTCTTCTCACGGACCTGCAGTGATGTATTCTTTTACTAATGTCTTTTACCATCACTGTAATGCTGTAGTGATGATATTCGTGACTGTCGTCACCAGGCATGGTCAAACAGTGGCTCGTGGGCCACTATTGGTCCTAATTTTGGACACCGGGGTCCACCGAGTCCAATGCAGAAACATGGAGAAACGTGAAGAATCATGTATCAAACCTAAGATCTTACATTTTTATTACCCTTTATGATGCCATCTACTGGTGAAAATAGAAAATGCAGCTATATAATGGTAACATAAATATAGTACTCAATTTTGACAAGGTTGACGGGGCGCATTAAAAAGCCCAATGGGCCGCATCTGGCCCCCGGGCCTTAGTTTAGTCATGACTGCTCTAGATTTTTGTAAACCTGGAAAATTCATCTAATCTTTTTTGCTCGTGATGATTCATCCTCCCATGTTCTCTCCATCTTCTACTCTAACTCCAACTACCTCCATGTCCTCCCTCACTGCATCCATCAATCTCCTCTTTGTCTCCTACCTGGTAGCTCCATCTCTAGGATCATTCTTCCACCACTGTATCCACTGTCCCTCCTCTGAACATGTCCAAACCATCCCAACTTGTGAACTTGGATCCAATTAGAAGATTTGACAAAGATGAATTTAGAATTCCACCCTGGTGGCCACTGTGCAAAGCACGCTCTCCAACCCATATAACTTCTTGTGGGCTCACCCACCCACAGGAAGGCTCACAATATGGTGCAGTGTCATTTGGGTGGTGCCAGCTGCCCCTACAACCTGGTAACAGACAAGTAGATGAATGAACAACCCCAGGATCCTGGTTTCCCTTCAACTGGACCCAACTTTGACTTCTTCCTATTAAAACTACAACCTGACTTTGATGAATAAATGATGTTAAAAAAAAATCAACCCAAAGATATTTAACTGCTTCTCGTGAATATTTTATCAGCCATGTTTTTCTCAGACGGCAAGGATGAGACGTTGAGTCTCACACAGGTTCATTTGAAGGACACCAAAACAAACATGGAGACATATGAAAATGGAAGCAGATTAAACCTGGAATAAAAAGAATGCTGGAAAAAATTGAAATCTTCCTCTCACGGCAGCAAACTCAGGAGCTGGAGTGTTCTTGAGTGAACTGACGTGAAAATCATTTTCAAAGGAAACCAACCCCCCTGTCTCTTATACACATCTAGATGTGTATAAGAACCCCCCCCAACCCCACCCGCCAACACCCCCACCCCAGCTCACAGCTGCTTTACTGCATGATGAATGTACTAGAGTGTAACAATAAACACAATCAGTTCCCAGCCTCTGTGGGCTCAGGATTTTATAACCAGACTGAGCCGATAGCTGGAAAGTTGCCTGGAAGGTGAGGAATCAATCTTCTTGAATCTCAGCCTCTGTTTTTTTGGAAGAATTTAAAGTACAGGTGATGAGCAGTAACTGCACTTTGATCGGCCTAACGTGTGACGTGGTGCCCAAAGTAGGGTTCTGGGGTCGGTTGTGGCACGTTCATTTTTTTTATTGGCGCTTTTTGGGAGAAAGAGAAAAGGTTTTATTCATTGCTATATTTAGTGGAGAGTCAGCTAAGGTGGAGGGAAAGGTTTACAGGACGGTGGTGAGACCAGCCATGATGGATGGATTAGAGACATTAGGAATAGACAGAAGACAGGAGACAGACCTGGAGGTGGAAGAGTTAAAGATGCTGAGATTCTCTTTAGGAGGGACAAGGATGGATGTGATTAGAGGGACAACAAAGACAGGAGGGTTTGGAGAAAAAGCTAGAGAAGACAGATTGAGATGGTTGGACATGTTCAGAGGAGGGACAATGGATCTTCTTTTTCTTTTCCTTTTGGCTTGTCCCTTAATCTCAGGGGTTGCCACGGGGAGTCAACAATTTCCATCTCCCTCTGTCCTCTGTATCTTCTACTTTGACTCCAACTACCTCCATGTCCTCCCTCACTGCATCCATCAATCTCCTCTTTGTCTCCTACCTGGTAGCTCCATCTCTAGGATCAGTCTTCTACCAATGTATCCACTGTCCCTCCTCTGGATATGTCCAAACCATCTCAATCTGTCTTCTCTAGCTTTTTCTCCCAACCTTCCTGTCTGTTGTCCCTCTTATCACCTCATTCCCGATGCTGTCCGTCCTTGACAGTGGACAGTGGAGGTAATTGGAGTCAGAGTAGAAGATGGAGAGAACAGGAGGAGAAGAAGAGGTGAAGACAGTGTCTCTCTGTTCAATGAAAATACACACAGGAAAGAAAATCAAGAAATCCAACCCAAGATATTTCTATTACTCACTGTTACTGCTTTCTTTTTCAAGAGACAAATCATTTTTTTAAAGATTTTTTTTTAGCTAAATTGCATTTTTGCATTTAGTTAAAGTTTTTCTTGATCAACTTAGCTTGTACAATTTTGTTTCACTTATCGTTTATATTTTGGCAACATTCATCCAGTTCCTCCGTCTGACTCATACCACAGAATGTGTATAAAAGGTTCAAATGTTTTCTAGAAACTGTCTTCAACTAAAGGTCCGACCCCGTTCCACCAAACGTGTTTCTCTAAGCAGTTATTTACGCAGTGTACAACCAGTGCGTGTCACAGGGAGAGAAGTCAACTCTCTGAGCCCGGTTCTGTTGGTGCCGTAGTCTAATAGTGATGAATGATTCAAGCCAACGTGGAAGGCGGAGGCTAAAGGAAATCAGTAGCCTGTAAACACAACAGAGCAGCACAGTTCATGAAACAAACTCCTCTCCATCTGCCGTGGACTGGAGACCGGAGCCGTTCCTGTTCTGCTGTTGTTCCATCGTGTCCTCAGGTTCATATGGTAATTTAATCCTGGGTTAATTCCTCATGCTGCAGACAGCAGTGATTTTTTTTTTGATTTTTTTTTTTTTATATATCTTTCTGCCCCGTCAGTTGTTTTGCTCTTCCATGGCCTGTTGTTGTTTTTCCATGTCTTGCATCCAACGCTGTGGCCTGAGATTTGTGGGTTGAGGGAGATGAAGGATTCTGCCCCCAGGCTTGGAGATTGAAGGGTAACTGTGCAAAGTCAGGGGTAAAACACTTGGAAAAAAAAAAAAAAACCCTGTGATGTAGCAGGGTGATGCAATACTCCTTAAAGATATGATGGACTGCAACGATGGGCAACAAACTATGATCTTGGTTCACTGGCTGTGCTATGAAGACGTATTGGGAACTGCTGTAGCCAGGGCTCCACCTGTTTCCCCCCACCCTAACACGGCTCAGCTGCCTCTAAAGCAGGCGTCTCAAACTCGCGGCCCGTGGCCCATTTGCAGCCCATGGAACGATATTTTGCGGCCCCGGCCTTGATGTGAAAGTTGAATTCATGATATTTTATAGATTTGTTCATCTATAGTTCTACAAACCTTCCAGAGACCCCTTCTGGTTCAGTGTGGCATTACACAGAATCTATGGGAAACTGATTTTTATTTATTTTTTTTTTCTTTTTGATTGAACAATGAAAGCTCTCAACTTATTTGAGTTTGAGACGCCTGCTCTAAAGCAAAGATAAAGATGTTTTAGTAAATCAATATTAACTGTAGTAAATCAGAATACTATTGCATTTATATATTTATTGCATTTATATGGTTTATTGTATTTATTATATTTGTATTATGTTCTCGGTGTAGTTTGCTGGTTGTTCTGGAAATAAAAAATGCTGCTTTTCTACTTTACATCTACACTTTACATTACTTTACATCTACACTTTACATTACTTTACATCTACACTTTACACTACTTTACATCTACACTTTACAATTTACACAGTGGTTAAGGAACTTTCCTACCGTCCATAATTTTACTATCATTTCTAAATTTTCTTGCCTGTCTTCTTCTTCGACAATTTCCATCTCACCTGTCCTCTGTATCTTCTACTCACTCACTGCGTCCATCCATCTCCCCATGTCAAAATGACAAGGAGTTTTCCTTCCTTCCTCCATGAATCTAGTTTTAAATGGATGTTCTGTATTAATTTAGGGCTGTATTTCAATGCAGTGTCAGGAACATGGTTTAACCGACATCAGTGTGTGCTTGAAAATGGGAAACGTACAGAATTATAATAATTTTTAAAATTTAATTAAATTTTTTTTTTATTTTATTGACAAGAAGTTTGCTATTTTTTTCCTTTCCAGTAGCCTAGTAGTTAGCTTGTACCTTTGGTATCTCCATCTTGTGCCTTTCTTTTCCTCTCGCATACCTTTCAGAATAGGATTTGTCAAATTGTTTGCAATTACATCTTTATTTTACTGTGTATTTTTTCATTTAATCCACGAACATCTAACATTAATGTAATTTTTCCATTTTTTTTTCTTTCCCCATGTGCTGACCTGGATAAATGTTCCTTCTTTCCCATTTAAAGGTAAGAAAACTGATTTTCTGCAAAGCTGGTGAACGTTGACGTTGAATTCGAGCTCTCGCACCAGTATTTTTTTTTTTTTTTCTGTTTACATATCTCATCCCAAGCAAATTACAACATTTAAATGTGGTTGGCAACCTTTATTTGCTTCTCTGTGCTGATGATGGGGTTTGAATTGTGTATTTTTCCTCGCACAGTGTAAACTCTCAGCTGCTGCATAAGAAATATGTTTACACTGAGGTGGCAAGAACGGCTGCTCATCCTCGAGTATCTGTCATTAGGTTGGAAGAGTTTTTCAAACTTTTTCATGAGTCACAGCACATAACACTCTGTTTGAAGTATTTCCAGTCCAAGTTAGCCTCCAACATCAGAGGGAAGGGGGAAAAAAAATAACCTAACACTTCATCACATCAACTTCCAGCAAAACATGTCAAAAATGAGGCGTAGGGAAAATTTGTTACCGACTCCTCACATTGACCCTGGTGAATTGGCTTTGAGATCAAAAAGCTGCTCAAAGATCTTACTGTATTTATCTTGTTTGTTTGTCACCAGCACCAAACAAATACAGAGGAGGAGGAAGTTCATTTGACAAATGCACTCTGCCACTTTCCAAAAACATCACAGAGCGCTTAAAATAAAATTAAAGAATCCAGGACGAGCTACTTTCAGTGTTTGCATTTCAAGTGTATGACATTTACCAAAAGCCAAGTCAAGAGGGCTTTAAATTAAAGACGTCAATCAAATCTAAAGACAAGGAAGATGAATGTGACTGAATCAGGCAGAAGCTTCATTCTATCTATCTATCTATCTATCTATCTATCTATCTATCTATCTATCTATCTATCTATCTATCTATCTATCTATCTATCTATCTATCTATCTATCTATCTATCNNNTACCTACCTACCTACCTACCTACCTACCTACCTACCTACCTACCTACCTACCTACCTACCTACCTACCTACCTACCAACCAACCAACCAACCAACCAACCAACCAACCCACCCACCCACCCACCCACCCATCTATTTAATCCCAGCCCCCCACCCACTTACCTACCATCCATCCATCCATCCACCCACCCACCTAACTACCTGCCGACCTAGGTAGGTCACCTAGGTAGTTAGGTGACCTACCGTTAGGTGACCTACAAACCGACCAACCCACAAACCAACCAACCATCCATCCACCTATTAGTTATTAACTTGTTATAACTTGTTCCACTAAATGAACTGTTACACGAACGGTTTTAACAGGTTCAGGGACAATTTTATGGTGGAACCAAATCCTGGAAACATTAAAATACTGTTACTGTTGGGAACAAACGGATTGGATGAAAAAAAAGGGTTCAAATCCGTGGTTTAAATATTAATAACAATTAAATGTGGATAAAGATTCTTTTGTCTGGTGAACAGCAGCTTCTGGGAGAGTAACCTGAAAACATGTCCTGGTCATGGAATGGAAGGATTATGAAGGAACTCTTCCTTGAGTTAAAAAAAAAAAAAAGTCTAACTTCAAGGCTGAGTGTGAAGTGAACTGGGATTCTTCCTACTCCATAACTCCCACAGAGAGGTAGTTATTCCAAAGCTGTGGGTATTATAACAATACTGCTGGAAGGAATTGCGATGTATCGCCCATGAAACCATATCGAAAAGTGAGCATGGACATGGAGAGAGGAGCGGGGGAGGCAGGGAGGAAATTTCTCCCTTTGAATGTACCCATTTGGCCTCATGTGACCCACTTGTTTGTCCTCCCGTTCCAACTCCCAGAAGGTTAAATTGAAATTCAGGTTAGGTTTTCTTTTAGCTGAAGGCAAGTAGGGGACTCGGTGACTCCATCCTGACAAGTCACGGTTCACACTGGGGCAGTCAGGCCGCTGGTTGGTTTAATAAAAATACAACACGTATCTCATCCCTGCTGCAAGACAAAACTCTTGCTTCAAACCCATTAATCCCACTTTTTTTTTTTTTTTTTTCTTTTTTATTTAGCCAGCTGTCCGGGAGTGTGAAGGGAGCCGGCTGCAGATATTAGGAGTCTGCAACCGTGTCTTTGTCAATGGCCAAGTGGTGTAAAGGTTTTCACGAATAAGAGAACAAGATGGAAATTCAGTCAGAAAACCAGCTACGACAGGGTTGGTAATAGAAGATTAACTTAAGAGACTTCTCCCGAATCAATGACAGAGGGAAAAGGTGAAGGATACACTTCCTTCTAACAGAAGACAGGAGACAGAGCTGGAGGTGGAGGAGTTAAAGATGCTGAGATTCTCTTTAGGAGAGACAAGGATGGACAGGATCAGGAATGAGGTGATTAGAGGGACAACACAGACGGGACGGTTTAGGGAAAAAGCTAGAGAAGACAGATTGAGATGGTTTGGACATGTTCAGAGGAGGGACAGTGGACAAAGAGGAGAGTGATGGATGCAGTGAGGGAGGACAGGGTGAGATGGAAATTGTTGACACTGTTTCTGACACCGAAATATTAAATCTGGAGAGGGTTTTAACACAGAAATGTTCAATTTACTGGAGATATATTATCATTAAATGCTCAAAATGTTATTACAAGTACAGTGTAACATAACAATAAGACTATTTTCTCTACATTTTAACTGCACTTTTTTCTTAAAAGCTGCAACTAGTCTCACAAAACCATTTCAGTCCTACTGTATTTCTGCATTTTAAAGCAAACATTTTTCTTTTTTCCCGTAACTTATTGATATTATTATTGGACCCAAAAGCTAAATTGACATCTCTAGTCTTTACACAAATAAAAATAGAAAATTTGATTTGTTTAATTCGACTTTAAAATCCCACTTGGTAAAGATATCATTGCATGTGTTAGAATGCAAATGGGTTCTATTTCCCTTTCTTCAGAGTCTTCATTGACGTCTCTGAAGACGTTTCCCTCTTTAGGATCATTTTCATCGTCAAGACTATTTTTTCCGCGCTGCATCTTTGGCAGAGAACCTCACGATGAAAATGATTTATTTGCTGCGGGGCGGAAATCAAGGTAATTAGGGACGACACGACTTCCCTTGTTTGAGTATAGCTGAAAATCAATTTTACTTGACTCGTCTACTCGTCGCCGTGGTCATTACTCCCCGCAGTGTAAATTAAAATGAGAACCAGTGCATGTAATTCAAAGCACCTGGGGCCTGGAAACATCTCCACTGATTAAGATATTGACAGGCTGCTGTAGGGAGTGTCGCAGGAGAAGAGTCAGAGGCTGCTGTACGTGGATGCAATATGGAGTTTATGGGGAGGTGGAAAAAGAAATCCCTAACTTAGTAACCTGTCACCTTAGTAACTCTCACAGTGGCAGAAAGTTTATACTCGATTTTACACTGACCTTCACTTTAAGTACAGACACAACTTTAACTTCTTTTGCCTCAGCGGGTTTTTTTCCAATCGTTCACTATGGAGGCAGAATAGTCTGGAATGCATGCAAATCGTGCTTTTAATTTGTGAACTGCTTGCACACACATTTGTATTTTTGAGACTAAACGGTCCAGATTCGCGTATGTAATTCTGCCACGTCAGTTCGACACCAGCCAATCACAAGTCTCGCTAGTTTGCAGCCAATCACATGGCAGTGTCCCCACGAGGGTCTGTCTTTGACGTCACTATACTGAGGGTACGGATCTCGTTTGAGTGTAAGTATCTCACCCTAATACTTTGAGGTGAAGTCGCACACTGTAGTCACGTCACAGACAGTCCCTTGTGGGGACACTGCCGTGTGATTGGTTGCAAACGAGCGAGACTTCTGATTGGCTGGTGCTGGACTGACGTAGCAAAATTATGCAGACAAATCTGGTCCATGGGAGAAGAGTCTCCAAAATACAGATTTATGTGCCCGCAGCTTCACAAAATAAAAGCATGATTTGCATGCACGTACGACGATTCACAAATATAGTTTGCAGAATTCCCAAACGTATTTTGACGTGTGAAGCGTTGTTTGTGGATCCGTGCTTACTAGTGTGTGTTTTTTTAGGCTACTGCGGCTCCATATTATATTCACTGACTCACAAAATAAAAAAAAACAAGTAAGATATGTTTATGTGCCGTTTCTGAGGTAACATGATTTCTGATTTTTATTTCCCTCCCATCCTCCTCCTCCATAATCAATAAAGCTTCTATGAATTCATTAGACGACTGAGCGCGGAAAGCAAACAGCACAAAAGACGACTGTAACGCAATAAGAATGAATAAAGAGCTTTCTAATGAGGAGGCCTCTCCTCTGTCCACCCTCCTCCCCCAACCCGCCTTTCTCTCTCAATTGCTCTCACTCCCTCCATCTTCCTTTTGGCCAATCCGATTGTTTCAACATCCAGAGAGAGAGGATGTTTTCCAGGGGGAAGTGAGAGCAGCAGGGCTTCAAAGCAGGGCTGTTCTGGGGACCGGGTTAACCAGGTCAGAACACAATCAAATCATCTATCAATAGGACATTTGTTGGGATGCTGGATGTAAAAGGCTTCCTCTCTATGATGGATTTCTGAAGTGCATAGTAAACAAAGATGGTGGATCTGTGTGAACATATGAGGCCCAGCCTCAACCATCAGGCGGGCAAAGAAAAGTCAAATTACCCTTTTTATTTTTCCATTAAATGTCACCTGATCACAGCGTTGTTCAAATTATTAACGCATCAAAAAGTGAGTTTTCCGCGTTATGGTATTCATCATGCAGTCTAGGCTAGGACTCCATCATCAATGATGCAACTTTATTTGATTAGGAAATATTTTCTCAGTGAATTAATACAAGATTCTCGTCAAACTTTTAATACTGGTCTGGTAGGAGAAAATTATAGGCCGCGTGCAATTGATTAATCCTTGATGTGTGCAAGCACAGTGAATACAGGTAGGAAGATTTTATAGGTAGGAAAATATTTCAGAACACCGGATTTTTCAGATTGTTAAGGGGTATTTATCTGCCACAACTTAATGACCGGTCCGTCCAAAACGTACCAGACATTTAACCGGTCTGTGGCGCAAAAAAACTTTGAGGGACACTGGTCCAGAGGAGTAGAACTACTAGAACTCCTGTGACATCAACCAGAAACTGACGAAGTTGAGGAAGGAAACGTCCTTTAATTCCAAGAAGTCCAGTTGCTGACAACGGAATTCTTTTTGGTTGAAAGGAATTTTTTCCGATTAGATATAAAAAAATTAGAAAAAAAAAAAAAATAAATAAAAAAATAATAATAAAATAAAAAAAAGTTTTTTTGCCAATACAGTATAAATCTACAGTTTCTTATGTGTAATGTCACGTTGTCTATCAAAACTCTTCAACTTTGACCATGACCTGGATGACTGAGTACCTTTACAAATATGCGACCACTTTTCTGTGTCTTCTGTGTCTTTTTTTTTTTTTTTTTTTGATTTCCCTCAGAGCGTCATTGCTGTGGTCTTGCTGCCAGCTGTTATTGTCAAACCCATTAAGTCATTACACCCTTTCAGACTTAATCTCAGCCAATTGTGCTTCCATCTCCTTTTTTAAGTCTTTCTGGGTCAGTTGAATTAAAACAGACGTTTTTATGTGTTTCCCTGGGACGGCAGTTGTCAACACTATGTTAAGATGCTAAATTATAATGGAATTCTTTCGTTCCTCTTATAATTTTCTTTTTAAAAGCTACTCAACTTGGTTGCTTTATTGCCACCTAGTGGGTGGGGGATAGACAATAATATTTTATTATTATCTCAGCCTTGATTTTCACCTTTATTCAATCACTCTCAATAAACACAGCAACATAACGTATGAAGGATTTAGTGCTGGGCTTAGTTTATGTCCTTCAAATGGTAAAAAATAAAACGCCCAAATATAGTTTTTTTTTTTTTTTTTTTGCCCACGGATTTCTGAGACAATTTATTACTTTGCTGTAAAGGATTTTTGTCTACAAAGCTGGACAAACACAGCCCAGTAGGGGGTTGTCAGATGGTTTACATTCTGTTTTACAGCAAGAAAAGCAATATTGTGTTTATCTCGGCGTCCCAGCCGGAGGTTCTTTCCCTAATTGGAGGATCAAACTTTGTCTTCTCATAAATCCACCATCCAGCATAAATAGTGCAAAGAGAAAATTGATCACCACTTGTGTTCACATGTCCATTTTCTAATGAGACTTGGCTGCTGTAAGTCCAACTCGCTGAGGCAACGCACTGCGAGGCGATCTGACAGTTTTCCGTTCCAAGGTTGGCTTTTGGACGCAGATAAAAGTCCTTCTCCTTGAGCCGTCCAGAGGTCACTGGTTGCTTTGACGCTGTTTGACAGCGCCTCACATGTCCGCCCTCCAGTTGTCCTTAACATGCATTTTCTTCCTGACACTTTGTTCAAGGAAACGGAATAAATTGTTATATTTATGTGGAAAACATCTAAGAAAGTGTTGAAGTATCTGTGCTCTTCATCCAGAGTACGGATGAAAAGTTGCTGACGAGGTGGAGATCGTAGTTGTTCATCATTGTTATTCCTTTGTGGTGGGGAATTAAACTTCCTAATGACACTTCACTTTCATTTCTCTGCATCATTTTTTACACACTCCAACTTTTGTGGCACAATTTCCAAAGCTTGTACCTCGAAATGAACCAGTATGAGGAACAACATCCGTAAAGTTTTACTGAATTTACAGACGTTCTGAATCCTTCCTTCATCCATGTTGGTCACAGATTGACGTTATCAATAAAGGACAAAAACGAACAATTTAATTATGTTCACGTTTTCAAGCACAACAACAGAAGTTGGTTAGTCCGTGTCCGCAAAAGTGAGTCAAAATACAGCCCTAAATTATTCCAGAGCACCCAGTTGAACAAAAATCTGTTGATTTTACCCTGTAGGACTGTTTATCCAATGTCCATCACCGAAGACAACGGTGGCCAGCTTTCACAACTGGGGAGCATACTGTAGAGTGGATGCCATGCTCAGTGGTAACTTGGCAACTGCAGGATTTGAACCTAGAACCCTCTGGACCAAGGTCTGGATTCTTAGCTACTAGCCCACCACCGCCCCTGTATCACTAATATGTACAAGGACAAATGTACATATGTGAATATATAGTATAATTTGGATAAATTTATTTTTTTGCTTTGATAAAGACACATTTTTACATATTCAGTGAAGATGAAACCAAATGACCGAGAACTTTGACTCCTGTAAAGTTGGAAAGACAGAGAAAAATGACAGATGGACATGTTACCGACCCGTTCTGTCCAGTGTCTGAGGAATTGGCCACGGTTTAATCAGTCCACCTCAGGGTTCTGGAAGAGCACAGTGTGTGGCTGCAGGGCACTTTTCCAACCATCACCTTATTTGCAGAAGATATGATGGACTGAGGTCTGGTCTGGCTGTGAACTTGGCTGTGCCCGAGAAGGGACAGGTGTGCCGTCCTGGAGCAGATGTTGAGCTCCATTTTTTTTTGAGGGCTGTGGTGAAGAGAGTGGCCAGAAGGATCTGCCACGTTGATTGGAGTCTCAGTCTCAGGTCGGGCTGTTAATGAAATCCACAACCAGGTCTGTCCATTTCAGGACCAGGGAACTGAGATGGAGTCAACAAATGAAGACGTCAATGTCCAGGTTCCATGTAAACCTTTCTCAACAGTGAGGAGTCTGATGAGACTCTGTTCATCCATCCTTCCATGGATGGATGGATTACATTCAACCATCTAACCATCTGTCCCTCCATCCATTCATCCAGTAATACAACCATCCATCATCCATTCACCCAACTACTCATCCACCCATCATTCATCCAACCGTCCATCATTCATTCATCCAACCATCTATCTATCCATCCATGCAACCATCCATCATTGTTTCACCCAACTACTCATCCATCCATCATTCATCAAACCATCCATCCATCCATAAAGCCATCCATCATTCATTCATCCATCCATCTTACATGTATCCATCCATTCATACATCATCCATCCATACAATCATCCATCATTCATCCATCTATAAAGCCATCCATAATTCATCCATCTATCCATCCATCCATCCATCCATAAACCATTCATCCATCTATCCAACCATCAATCATTCACCCATCCAACAATCCATCCATTCATACAACATCCATAATCCATCCATCCAACCAAACACAAACTATTCATCCATCTACCCATCATTCATTCATCAATCCATCCATCCAACCATCCATCATCCATCTATTATTATTCCATCCAAACATCTTACATTCATCCATCCATCCATGAATCCTTCAACCATCCATCAATCCATCCATAAAGCCATCCATCATTCATCCAACATCGATAAACTATTCATCAATCTATTTATAATCCACCCATCCATCCATTCAGCATCCATTTACCCAAACATCGTCCCATTGCACATCCAACCATCATCCATCCACCCATCCATCATCCATCCATCATTCATCCATCCACCTCAGTGACAGTTTTGAGGGAATCTTGTCGTTGTCCCTTTACGACTTCTCTTTTCCGATTGTGTTTGATTTGCATTTGAAAACTTACCTCTTTTTTCGTCCCCACGTCCAAACGTTGGATCCTCCAATTCACCAGTGTTCCTTTGTTCCTTTTGAAAGAACATCTTTTCTAAATGAGTTGAATATGTAAATATAGCAGACAGGAGGTTTAATGCAGAGCTTCAGCAGCATATTCTCGTTACGACAAACAAGAGGAGGCAAAAGACACCAGTGTAATCAGGATTTGTTCTTCCGTCTCTTTTCTTTTCTCATCGTTCTGGTTGCATGAGCTGTATTACCCAGCTGGCCTTCCTAATTTTTGGCTGTTTCCTGTCAACGCCCTTCTCTTTATCCTTGGTTTTATTTCACTTTTCCCTCTGTCTCTCTGTTGTTCTCTGCCTCTTCCTCCTACAGGAGTTTTTTTTGAATAAAGTTGCCAGGTTGTAGCAATATTTCGTGCTAATAAAGAGAATGAACGGGAGCACAGAGGGGCGTCGGGAGGGTTGAAGTAGTTTGCCGTCCCTCGCTGCAGTGGGGAAGAGTGCAGGACCTTCATAGCACTGCTGTGTCTTCGTCGTCTGAGCTGACCCTGATGTTTCAGCTGGGTTTGGATTTATCTCCTGACTCAAAAACCCACTTTCTGGTTGTCCCATGAGTGGAGGGTAATGTTTTGAGGGAGAAAAATGGAGCAACTTGACTTTTAAGAGCTTCCACTTTCACTCAAGTACTCAATGGACAATAATTGATGTAAAATTAACTTGACCACAGGGTTACTTTACTTTTTGATGAAACAAAGGCACAGCTAGGTGTGCTTTTAAGCCACCACTCAGTTTTTTTTTAGTTTTCTTTCGCGTGTCGTTTAACTGCGTAATTAAGGGGAAATGGAAGCTTTCTACCCCTGGTGGACCATGAAGCAGATGGAACAAGAAACAGTGAATTTAAATTGAAATGCAGAAGAAGAATTGGACATTTTCAAGGCCACTGATTGCAGATTACAGCTGTGAAGACATTGACCACGAACTAATCTCTGATGTCAGTTCATGAAAATCCAAATCTCAGCTCATTATATCAAAATGACTCTGTTCTCCCATCTGTAGCTTAACTAGTCTCTAGTGTGGAAGTTGCCACCAACATCATGTGTTTTTTTTTTTCTTAATCGTGAACCTTCTCTGAAGTTTTCTGCAGAAAACTGCTGAAGTATATACAGAAAACTTCAGAGAACGTTCCAGATTAAGAAAAAACACACAGGATGATGGTATATATACTGTATATATATATATATATATATATATATATATATATGTGTATGTACATATATATGTGTGTTTATATTGTGTTTATATATTATGTTTATTTTGTAATATATATAAAACATACATAAAACAATGTGCTTATGCGTGAACATATTTATATGCATATTTGTATACATATATAAGTAAATATATATAGATATGTACTTATATATGTATACAAATATGCCTATAAATATGTTCACACATAAACACATTGTTTTATATATATATTCCAAAGATAAACATAATATATGTAATTACATATATATATACATGTGTGTGTATATACATATGTGTATACGTGTGTGTATATATATACATATATATATATATACAAAATCCTATCGTAGAAAATGTCACAGTTTCTAAACCCCCCTCAATACTGTTTCAAGAGTTTTCTGACCTGTGGTCAGATGTAACATTCACCCTTTCCGGTGTCGTGCCATTTGTCTTCTTTAAGTGACAGTGTGTGTGTGTGTGTACATGGAAACCTGCTGCTGGTCATCTCCAGGAGTCTGTAGCAGCAACAGCAACGTTGTTTGTTATTCACATAGCGTCTGTACAGGCTGAAGCCGTTGCCATAGCAACCTCTTGATCAGTTGTGGCTGATGTTTATTGAGACCAATCTGCTTGTGTGTGTGTGTGTGTGTTTGCCTGTGTAGGGGTTGGGGTTGTTTGATTGTGTACACGTTGAGGCGGATGTGTAATTGCCGGAGCACCGCTGACCTCAGGTGCTTGTCATCCCAAACCTCTGATGACACACTTACTAACAACAATGCAACATCTCATTACTCCTCCTTTGGCTTCACCAGCGTGACATTCAAATCACAGCAACTAGATTGGGATCATTAATTCTTGAAAAGGAAGACCTCGTGGAAGCAGAACAGAAGCCTATTGTCTGGAGCCTGCAGCGGAACAGTGTCTGATCTGAGAGAAAAGTACACGCAGCAAGAGTTTGAAGCCTGGCATACATTTGCATTCCAAATTGTTTGTGCTTTTTTTTTTTTCTCCGCAATATGTAAGTGAGCCCTGCGTCCGGAAAGCAATGCCAAGAAGATTCACTTATGTATGAGTTTCTTTCACTTCCTTTTGCCACTTGTAAGTTCTTCTAGAGCCTTTAAAGATGCTATTTGCATTTTTATTCTCAACAAAAACAAAGAACAAAAACTAAATGAAGAGGCTGAAATATTGAAGATTGTTCACAAGAATCCAAAAATACGTGAACTAAAAACCGGCAACAGATGTGATTAAAAACTTCACAGGTGGAATGTGGTAGAAAAACATTTTATTTTAAGATTTTATTAGGTTTTTGTTACAAAAGCTGCCAGACTTTGCGTTGGCAGAAAAACTTGAGTTTTGATTTTATTAAATAAGTCAAAATAAACTCCTTGTCATTGTGACACAGTGATATTAGATCTTGACCCATCACCGAGGTGAAAAGTCGGGCCAGGGCTATGAGGGCCAGGGGAGCGGTGGTCGGGGACGGTGCTTGGGGACTCAAACCTGAAACCCTGGTGGAACCAAGTCCACTCTTTCACCCACTAAACCACCACTGCCCCTTTAAATAAAGTCATATAAGGAAAATTTTGCGTATTTAGGACTTAACAGTTGAAAATGGAAAGTGTTAGAATTACATGTGTCACAATCAATGTCGGATAAGTTACTTTAAAAAAGTAACTTATTACTTTACTAGTTACTGATCTGAAAAAGTAACTATTTACGCTATTAGTTACTAAATTATAAAGTAACTAATAATTAGTTACTTTACTTTAAATAATAATAATAAAATTACACTAAAAAAGTTACGTGTTGTGTTCTGTAGCAACTATCATAATAAAATTTAGTGGAAAAACAAAAAAAAAAGAACAAAAAAGATGTTTAGACATTTTGACAGGCATCTTTATCGTAACCTCAACTTGCCACTTGCCGTCGTCGTGTTTATTTTCCCTATAAGGCAAGAAGACCCGCCCAGGTCTCTATAGATAGTAACGAGTAACGAGCCCCTTTACACCACAGTAACAATAAATGCGTTACCGAAACGGACGGGTAACGCGTTGCGTTATTAGTTACCTAGGAAAGTAGTTTTGTCACAAGACGGCGTTACAAGTAACGCGTTGGTCCCAACACTTGGACCCTGAACCAGGTGTTTGACCAACTAATACCTAGCAAATAAATGTTAGAAGACTACGACACTTTTGCAGTGAAGTAAAGGGGGAAAATATTTGACGTCGAGTGTCGGTGTTACTGCAGATTGAAAGGAATCAACACTGAAAATCACAACACTGTGATACGACTGGAAGCAAAACAAACACTCAAACATCACTTATGCACTCGAGTTGATGCCTTTCTTCCTCGCGCCGACTTTACAGCAGGTGTGAAATCCTGCTGCGCCGCCGAAGCAATTCTTCAGCTGACTTCACTCCCGACACCGTGTGTGTCTGGAGACTGATGACGCGGTGACACTATTCATTTCTCCGAGATTGTTTTCTTTAACCACAAAAGCAAAGAGATAGTTTTTATTTACCGCTCCTCCAGCCCTGAAATCTCACAGCCCTACGAGCAGGAATCCAGGAAAATGAAAAATACAGTGGGATGAATATGACTTAGAGGCTCTCATAAACTGGTAGCACCTTTTTCTGGGTAATTTTTCTCTCTCTCTTTTTTTTTTTGTTCTTAGCTAAGGTGACATGGGAATGTAAATGACGTTGTTACAGGTTAATTGAAAATCCAGTCCATTTATGATACATTGGTTTGATCTGTGACTACCTATCATGTTTTCCGCCTCCAGTAAATTAACTGAACAGGGCGACAACATGCTTCTGTTAGGAAGGGGGCGGGGGTGACAAATGGCCTTGAGTCATAGTAGATCAGCCCCAACGTTTGGATTAAAATACAAGAATGTTTAGTGTTTTTGTGTCAGGAAGAATAAACATGTTCTAAACCAGTGTTCCTCAACCTTTTGCGCCACAGACTGGTTAAATATCTCATACCCAGATAAAGATAAATAGATAAATAACCCTCAATAAAATTTAATTTCCGGTGTCCTATAATATTTTCCTACCTATAAAATCTTCCTACCTGAATTTAACTGGATGGGCACAATAAGGATTTTTTAAGTGCACACAGCCTATAATTTTCTCCTACCTGACCTGTATAAAAAGTTAGAATCTTGTATCGATGACTCTGCGTCATTTTGAGTTTATTGTTGTTGTCTTCACTGAGAAAATATTTCCTAATCACATATAGTTGCATTGTTGATGATGGAATCCTAGCCATTCTATTGGTCAGTTCTTTTGTTGGATCAAGTGGAAGTAATAGCCAGATGGAGCCAAAAGGAAACATTATTTCTCTGCGGCCCGACACCAATTCACCTACGGACCGATACTGGTCCCCGCCCTAGTAGTTGAGGACCACTGGTCTAGACCATTGGTTTTTCCCTTCTATCATTTACTTTTTTTTTTTTTTTCTACCCATGTGGAGGCAGTTTTGAGGCTGAAAATAAAACTCCGTCCCATTAAAGACCTGCTCTAAAGGGAAAAATGTCTTTCAATAAACAGATGTGTATAAGAGACAGCGGACCGATACTGGTCCCCGCCCTAGTAGTTGAGGACCACTGGTCTAGACCATTGGTTTTTCCCTTCTATCATTTACTTTTTTTTTTTTTTTTCTACCCATGTGGAGGCAGTTTTGAGGCTGAAAATAAAACTCCGTCCCATTAAAGACCTGCTCTAAAGATGATGGACGTGTGGAGCCTGTTTGAAGTTTAAGGAGCTTTATTCCACTTCCTGCTGCTGCTGCTGCTCTCAGCGTTCAGAGGAAGGAGGCGCCGTCACTTTTAGGCTCTTCAAAAAGTTGTTAGGTTACACTTCCATTGGATTATTTCATTAAATTAAGAAATAATCTCTGTTGGTTATGGTAATTTTGTAACCCAATTATGTTTGGGTGAGTGTTGTGTTGATCAAACTCCAGAACTTGGGCCTCGACCTGAGCGTAGAACACGTCTGACAACCTGAAGAAGTTCAACGTCACAGTGGATCAGGAGTTAAAAGTAAAGCACCTGATTATCTGTTACGGGGTTGCAGAGGTAGAAGTCTCCATGACTGCCACCCAAATCACATAAGGCCACAGCATAATTTCCTAGACATTAAAAAAAAAAAAAAAAAATAAATAAATAATTCGACCTGGACTGGACTTTTACATTTTTCTTTCTGATTTTTTTTTTTTTTTTTGTTACTAGAGTTCTGGTATAAAACCTGACTTCTGTTTTCCAAATTTGGACCCAACCTGGAAAAAGTCCCCTTAATGTTTTCACATGGTCCCAAACTTCTTTCTCTTTTAATGCATTTAGACAAACTGAAGTTGTGTCCAATATGACAATATGTCCAACCTCTACTGATTTGTCTCCCGTCCGTGACTTCCACCTTGGATCATCTGCAAACCTTCGATTCTGTCTCACATTCAGATTTGCCTCGAATGTGACTTTTGTGAACTTGACACTTCCTGTTGACACAAGGACATAGATACGTACATAACGCGTCCATTCTTGGAGACTCCACTGTGACTGTTTTTTTCTGTATCTCTAAACTTTTCTTGACTTGTATAGGATCCACTGCGACAGCGAAACGACTCGTTCTACATTCTCACTCGGTGACTTTACCGTATTGTGACTGAGTTGTTTTTCCTTTGAGGGAAAGTCTCCACACGTCCTCAGCAGGAGAGCTGGAGACAGTTTCATCCATTTGCTTCATTTACGAGCAGCAGGCGGTGACATTTCCAGAGGTTTTCTGCGACATCAATCTCTCAACCTGTGCAAACAAATGAAATATGTTGTCGTTTTTTTTTTTTATTATTTGTTCATGAATCTACGTTTAATGAAAATGTCATACACGTATTTAAATAGAATTGACTAAGGGAATCTTTTGCTCATCTAAAAAAAACCCCAAAAAACTGAGTAATATTGAGTCATTCTGTGACTGCAACATCAGAGGAAACACCTAAGGGAGAACTACCTCCAGAAATTCTTTGTTTTTATGACACAGTTTTATTTATATTTTTTTTAGCAAATTAAACCATACAAATGCCACAGGATGAACAAATGGGAATCCAGAGTCAACTATACTACTACTATACTACTATAAGTTAAGGGCTTGGCATTGAACCTAATAGGTCTGGAATAGAACTCATAACCCTAGGTATTTGACCTTGAATTGTATATGTAGCATTAGGCTGTGTGGTATTTTATTTTGAAAAAAAAAAAAAAAAAACTCAATTTAATGTATCGATGCATTTCAGTGCAAGAATTGGTCAAATTGAAAATGCTATAATGCACTCATGTATAAAAATACTAATCTTTTTTGTCTCATGTCTGACATCGTCTCACACATATTCCTGCTGCTTTTTCATGGAAAAATGTCTTTCAATAAATGGATTCGAAAGAAAAAGGGCCATGATGGATGAATTAGAGACACTAGGAATAGACAGAAGACAGGAGACAGAGCTGGAGGTGGAGGAGTAAAAGATGCTGAGGTTCTCTTTAGGAGAGACAAGGATGGACAGGATCAGGAATGAGGTGATTAGAGGGACAACAAAGAGCAGGAAGGTTTGAAGAGAAAGTTAGAGGAGACAGATTGAGATGGTTTGGACATGTTCAGAGGAGGGACACTGGATACATTGGTAGAAGAATGATCCTAGAGATGGAGCTACCAGGTAGGAGACAAAGAGATTGATGGATGCAGTGAGGGAGGACATGAAGGTAGTTGGAGTTAAAGTAGAAGATTCAGAGGACACCGTGGCAACACCTGAAAAAAGGGACACATAAAAACATGTTCATTCTTTAGTTTAGTCACTTTAGTCCAACTCGTTGAACCTGGACGTCTTGGCGTGCTGTCTTCTAAAATCTGGATCACTCAGCATCAACTTAAAAACGTGGGCTGTAATATCAACAACTCGACTTTGACCCTATGGTTGATTTCAATCGATTGCCGCCTGGAATTGCGCAGCAAACTGCAACATACCTGAACGTTCTGCCTCCGACTCGCAGTAATAACCTGTGAACGCAGGTTCATTCTGCTCCTTGATTCGCCCTCGGCCCTTTTGTGAATGAAATCACTCAGCACGACACATTTTTCCGCCTGCTCTTGAACGCAGCTCAGCTCTTTGTGGCTGACATACAACGGGGTCTAATTGTGATACGGCACTCGGTGGAGCAGAAAGCCTTCCAGTTCAGTCAGCATTCATTTTATGTTCAGACTAATAAAGGCTGCAAAGTGAACCACACTCACTCCGTTGTTTGGGTAATTGCATTAGAGAAAAGCCAGAGACTTAAGATGGCGGCAACTGATTCAAAAGTTCACGGCGTCGTAGCGGAAGCTTCGGCGCGACGGTCTAATAATTGAGCCGTTCCCCCACCCCTTTCATGAAGGTGGTGTAATGGACGGGCATAAACGTCAACATCTGCACCGCAGGAAATGGGTCACGGGCCAACGTGGAGCGCGGGCGATGCTGGGATCAATGAGGAACAAGACAAGCACAAGGCCATTAGTGGATCAGTGCAGCTTCGCTCTGCTGTGAAACACTTACACACCCGGGCTGGGAGACGGCCAGCTTTATTTATCTGCTCTGTCAGAGGAATCAATAGCAGCTGATTTGATAGCAAAACCGCGCTGATCATCCATCCACGCACTGCGGCGCTGACACGCCCACACACACCTTTGATGAGCGGCGCCCGTCCACGTTTGTGGGGGAAATCATTCAAATGAGCGCGACAACAAGGCCGGGTTTTTGGCCTCTGCTCTGCACAGATTCTGTGGCTTCTTCTCCTTCTTCTTCTTCTTCTTCTCCACCACCACCGCTTCTGATCACAGCTTGAGGAGATTTGGCCTCTTGACATTTTAAAATTTCACTGAGGATCAGTGAGTTTGACATTTTTCAGCGAACTGCAGAGCAAAAAAGAGAGAAAGAAATATGTCTGGACATAAGACGTTGGAAAAAAGATTAAAACAAAAGGCAACTTTTTTTTTTTTTTTTCAAACTTAAGGTCCGTGACACTGAAATGAAGAAGCCACAGTGGTTAAAAAATGTGTCACGTTGCTTTTGGCCCAGCTGCACGGAGCAGATGTTCAGATGTTCCTTGTCCTTGATTCTGGCCTTCCTCAGTTATTCTACTCTGGTCCAATTTTGCTTTAATTGTCTGGATCTTTTTTTGGTCTGTGGTCTGATGTTTCCATCTCACTCTGACCCATTAGGTTATTATTAAATTTTCTTTTATGAAACATACTTTATACAATACTATGCAATCAGTTCGTGTTCAGTTCGGTGATATTTTCCTGGTGATATGATAATCAAGGCAATCACAACAGAAAAGTATTAAAAATGACTCTCATGTAATACTCTTTGTCAAACTAATGGCTAAAAACTGCTACATGGTAGCAGCGGGGTCTCAGTGGTTACGCCGTCGGTCCCGAATACGCAGGGTCCCAGGTTCGAAACCCACATACTAAGCTTAAAGCTCAAAACTGTTCACTTTTATGGGCAGTTGGTGGCTTAGTGGCTACGGAAACGGACTTGGGTCCGCAAGGCTTCCGGTTTGAATCCCCCATGTTATGCTGAGGTGCCCTGAGCAGGGTCTCGTCCCCACACACTGCTCCAGTGATGGGAAAAAATTTTTCCTCAGGAATACTCTAGAGGAATTAATAAAAAAAAAATCTGTACACTAAAAATATATATTTTTTTTGAGGTTGCAGAAAGTTTTAGGTTTTTTGTTTTTTTTTGGTCCTAGTAATTTGTTAGATTTTCTTGAGGGTTTTTTTCTCTTTTGTCAAAATGTCGATGGTCCCAATGACACTGTGGGCCCCTTTTGTTGCCCATCGGGGTAAGGTTCCGTAGCAGGACAGGTTCTTTGTCCCAGTCACTCCTTGAGCCCGAGGCCTCAGTTGGACCGAGTCCATTTGGCTGCTCGAGTTCTGCTCAGGGAGTAACTGTACGCTGACAAGGATGGTCAGTAAAACAAAGCATGGCCTCGTGATTAGCCTCCTGATTATCTGTAATTGCGTCATTACTTGTGCGAGAGTCGAGCCAAACGTCCCTCTGGGTGAGATAATGTGGTCGACTCCGGTCTAATACAAACACATTCCCTTCACCTGAACTGACCGTGAAGACATTTGGTGAATTAGTCCTTTGAACACACTGTCAGTGTCTGAGGAGGTTATTGCATAATTGTATATTGACTTGAACTGTTATAATCTCAGTAACTCGTCAAAAAAAAATCCATAAAGTTCTTCCTTAACTTCATTTCATGAACCCTATTTCTTCTAAACCATAAAAATAAAGCTTTTGTCCATTGGTCTTGTTTTCTTTCTCTATATATACATAACGAAATATTAGGGGTTTGACCATTGACTCACATAATGATTCGATTCGTATCTCGAATCACTGGCTACGAACCGATTCAGGAACGATTCATAAAAAATATTAAGCGATCGATCCAGTTCGATCCGATTCGGTTCAGTTCGATCCAAAACGATTAATTCGCACACCCCTAATATATACATATAAAGTGTATATTAGGGGTGTGACGATTCACTCGCATAACGATCCGATTTATATCGATTCACAGGCTACGATCCGATTCAGGAACGATTCATAAAAAAAATATTAAACGATTGATCCAGTTAGATCTGATTTGATTCAGTTCGATCCAAACCGATTAATTTGCACACCCCTTAATATACGCTATTCACTCACATAACGATCCGATTCAAATCTCGATTCACAGGCTACAAACTTTGTTGTTTCTGAGCTGTTCAGTGATGATTTGTGAAGGTGAACTGGGGAGTGGTGGCTAAGTGGACAATAAGGCAGACTTGGGTACGGAGGGGCTCAGGTTCAAGTCCACCACTGGTATCACTATGCACCCAAGTTAAATTTCGTTGTGTACATGATGGGCTGTGTCAGTTACTTTACTTTCATTCCTTTTGGTGTTTCTATAGAAAATAACAGGTTTTAAAGCTTCCCTTATGGCCCGGAAAATACAGTCTATCTTTAGTGCAGTGTGACTTCCGTGACTTTTCTCACTTTCGGCTAAATCCACATCCTTTCCCTCGTTGTTTGCTCTTGATACATCACTTTTTTTTTTCCTACCATTAACATCCCCTCAGCTTTACCTCCTTCAGTGGGCTGCTCCCAATGCCAGAACCCACAATGCATCTCCAACCCATTTATTGGAAATCCCATTTCCATGTAGTGACAGTCGCACTGTGTTTGTTCACAGTTCAGCTCTTCCCATTTCATCGATCAGCTCGGCCTTTACTCCCCCCCCGTCCCCCGGTCCTGTGTCCTGCTCTTTGAAAAGGTCACACTTGTTTGGAATTCCCAAAACTCCACCTTTTTGGCAGGTAGAATTTATAGAAACAAGTTCATTCTATAGTGTGTGGACAAAATCAATGTCAACAGAGCAGCACTACATACTGATCTTTACCATATTGATCATAGATCTAACTTTTTTTTTGCCATTTTATTCCATTAATTACAGCAAAAATAACATTTTAATGCTCATTGTTTACAATTTTGGTGTGAACAGATATATCTTTTTTTAATATTACATTTTTTTCCAAGTGAAAATCATATAGTATTAGTGAAAATGTCATATAAATACACTTTTTTATCATTTATTTTTCTGCTCCTGCCCGTTTTCTCCACGTAACGTGGACAATTTTTAACATTCATGCAAATCAGCTCACTCCAGTTCTTGAAAACACTTGTAATAATGACCGCCTCCCAGTTCAGTTGGAGAAATATGCCGCCCAGTGGGGACAGAGCCCAGATGAAAAAAGAATCTAAAAGTATCAACTTAATCAATCAAGCAATTCCGTTTTAATCCCACACCAATCTGTTTTACCTCGTAGATTAGGTTCAGGGTAAATGATCATCCTCAAGATGCAGAAGCTTCTTCTATATTCATTCCATTATCCATCAAGTGATGTGTAAAGACCACCGACAGCCCCTAATAAATCCTTGTCTTACACTAATTAATAGCAGCTCCAGTGAAAAGCAAGACCTGATTTATTCCCAGGCTCCTGACGCTTCCCTGGCTGTTACTGCTGGAAAAGCCTTCATAAATAAATAAACAACGTCTCAGAGTGACCTTTATCAGCAAAATGAGTCATAGAGTAATAATTAACTGCACGTAATCTCTTTGTTCCACCTCTCACTTCCATGGATTTGCCTTTTTCTTCTGCCCTCATCAGCCTCTCCACGTGTCCATGGACCCGTACTGCACATTCAATCGTTATATCCACGCGAGCACATCATCTGTCATCGGAGCAAACAGGAGTAGGGCTGGAAATGTGGGCTCTGTTCTCACACTCGTGGTTCTTTTTTTTCCCTCCCTCTGAATATGGAACATCCAGGATCAATATTTTTCCATTAGCTCGTTCACAAGGATCGGAGGGACTGTGTGGGAACGGTGGGAGTAATGGAGGGAAGCTGCAGAACAATGGGTGGCTGGATACAGTCGCTCACTTAATTACAAAATATGTGGTTTGATTCTTCCCTAAGTGACGGTCTGATTGACGTCCCTTTGTAGGAATACTGTCTCTGCTGAGAGGACAAATTTGCACGAGTGCGAGCTGTATATTTTTACTAAATTTTATTCTTTTTTTTTCTTATTTACTCATATTTCCAGTTTCAAAAATATTTTCAAGTGAAAAAAAGGAGGAAATGTAAAAACCCCTATAAACAGGACAAGCTGAAAGAAGAAGAAGAAGATGATGATGTATATACAATATAGAGAATACACTGAATGGGCATTATGGGAGTTCCTGCAGCGGTCTAGGCCTAGACTTTGTGTAATAGCCATTAAGAAAAAAAAATATATATATACATTGTATTTCATTAATGTATTTTTTTCCCCTCTCTCTCTTTCTTTTTTTGTGTGTCTTTTTGTGCTGACTTCAAATGATGCGTCTCCTCTGTCAACTCCAGGTAAGACAAACCAATTATTTCAAATTTGTTCTATTGATTCTCACCCTCTTATAAAATAAATGCCAATATTTGCTGTTGTCAAAGGTGCAGTTGTGTTGGAACCGGAGTGTAGCTACTTTATTGACTCGGTGGTTTTGACTTCACATTTCTGACGTCAGTAACAGGACAAATCACTGAATCTTTTAGCCATTTTGTCTAAATGACATTTTTTTTGACTCAAAATTTATACATTTCTGGTTGCACCTTGAACCAGATCTTTCATCTTGTTATTCTGTGCTGGACGCCAATCAAGCTTCATGAACACATTCAAAACCTACTGGTTCTTGGTGGAATTCTACTCTTTTTGATTGCTTTTTTTTTTTTTTTTTCTTTATAAAAAAGTTTCTCTGTATCTGTCAAAAAAGTCACCAAAAAAGAATTATATTTTTGCAGGCTCAAAGGCGGTAAATAAGGTTTAGATGTGTATAAGAGACAGTACTGTCTCTGCTGAGAGGACAAATTTGCACGAGTGCGAGCTGTATATTTTTACTAAATTTTATTCTTTTTTTTTTTCTTATTTACTCATATTTTCAGTTTCAAAAATATTTTCAAGTGAAAAAAAGGAGGAAATGTATAAACCCCTATAAACAGGACAAGCTGAAAGAAGAAGAAGATGATGATGATGTATATACAATATAGAGAATACACTGAATGGGCATTATGGGAGTTCCTGCAGCGGTCTAGGCCTAGACTTTGTGTAATAGCCATTAAGAAAAATATATATATATACATTGTATTTCATTAATGTATTTTTTTCCCCTCTCTCTCTTTCTTTTCTTGTGTGTCTTTTTGTGCTGACTTCGAATGATGCGTCTCCTCTGTCAACTCCAGGTAAGAGAAACCAATTATTTCAAATTTGTTCTATTGATTCTCACCCTCTTATAAAATAAATGCCAATATTTGCCGTTGTCAAAGGTGCAGTTGTGTTGGAACAGGAGTGTAGCTACTTTATTGACTCGGTGGTTTTGACTTCACATTTCTGACGTCAGTAACAGGACAAATCACTCAATCTTTTAGCCATTTTGTCTAAATTACATTTTTTTTTTAATATGAACATTGTCCTATTCATTGCTACTGTGCAGCTATGAAGTCCTTATCAATGTGACACAGACATGAACACCCCTTCTGTATGTTTACATTAATGTCCTTTTCCTAACAGTAAACATAAGTTGTGTGAGGACAGACGATTGTTTTAAGAATGGACAAGCTACCAGAAATTGATGTTTGCACTTATTTTAATTTAACACGAGGCCTGGTAAAAAAAAAAAAAAAAGAAAAATCTAATTTCCATCCAGCTGCTGGTGTTGATGCTGTGACCTTTCCTGAGCCAAATAACTATTTGATCATATTTGTGTTGCTGTAAACATTGATCACTTCTTGTGGAATTATTGTTGGCTTCGCGAAATGTGGGGCGCAAAATAAAAGTAGAAATATATATTTTTTTCTTTTCTCTTAAAAGTAATAGTCGGAGAAAAAAAAACATGTAACAAAATATTCCTGACATCAATTGTCTTTCGAAAAACGTTCTGTTCTTTCTTTTTTAAAAATATTTAAAAAAAAATCTTGTTCAGTTGTGTTTGATCAATTTAATTTTAAATAAATTTTTAAAATCTCCCGTAGAAAGGTTTTTAATATTAGCTGAATCAAAAATGTTAGATAAATTTTACAAAAAATTAAAATAAAAATGTTATTTAAAAAAAATTAAATGTAAACTTCCTTGATAAAATGTATCAAAAGTTGCTAAACAAATACGTACATAAATGAAGTATTGTCAGATATTTTTTTCCTAAAAGTTCCCAGTTTTATAGACTCAAAATTTATACATTTCTGGTTGCACCTTGAACCAGATCTTTCATCTTGTTATTCTGTGCTGGACGCCAATCAAGCTTCATGAACACATTCAAAACTTACTGGTTCTTGGTGGAATTCTACTCTTTTTGATTGCTTTTTTTTTTTTTTTTTCTTTATAAAAAAGTTTCTCT
>JAFBJS010001673.1:120824-152588 GCA_016785265.1 Paraplagusia blochii | reverse complement strand
CGTCAACCACGATGCCAGTCTGGACGAGCCGGCGGGCGTTCTCAACCGTTGACACGAAAACAACCCAAGCTCCGTTCACCTTGTCAATGCACAGGGCATTTTCGCACCCAATAACAACACCCACAGCCTCTGAAACCGCTTGCTTGGTGCAAGGAACGGGCGGTACAATCCTAACGGCATGATCGCGGGTGAGGTGACCATACCGTGCGTCATCTGTCTCGGCCATGCGTCGGCCGTTAACGGGAGCCGAAGTCCCGGCCATGCGTCGGCCGTTAACGGGAGCCGAAAACGGGCAAAAACAGGGTTTTGGGGGCGAAAAATAAAACAACGGTGGCGCGTAAACGACGCGTATAAGTTTACGAAGACGATGGGGCTAAAATGTGTTAAAAATGTTTGGGGTTTTCATGTAAAAAAGACAAAATAAACAGGAGCACATAATTTTGCGACCTACTCCAGAAAGAAAGAAAGAAAGAAAGAAAGAAAGAAAGAAAGAAAGAAAGAAAGAAAGAAAGGAAGAAAGGAAGAAAGGAAGAAAGGAAGAAAGGAAAAGAATAGAATTGCCTTTATGAAATTTGAGCGCTTCTCTCTTGGTGCCAAAAACAAGAAGAGTAAAAACAATATATTAAACAAAAATCAAAATAATAATATTAACAGTCACATAAATAAAAAAAATAACTAAAAGAAAGTAATATAAACGGTAAAAACAAACACCAAGTTAGAGAGCTACGAGCCACTGCACCCGTGCGCGCCGCCATGTTGCTTTTCAGACTTTTCGTGTGTGTGTATATATATATATATATATATATATATATATACCGACTTTTTGTATATATATTCATTCATTCATCTTCTTCTGCTTGTCCATTGCCGGGTCGCAGGGGTGGTGCCAGAGGCAGTTGGCGCCACACAAATCACATTGCACCATATTGTGAGCCTTCCTGTGGGTGGTGAGCCCACAAGAAGTGATGTGGGTTGGGACGGTGCTATGCTCAGAGCACCTCAGTGGCAACCTGGCAGCTGGTGGATTCGACCCGGGGACCTTGCAGACCCAAGTCCGCTTCCTTAACCACTAGACCACCACTGCCTATATATTTAGACTTTTTGTATATATATTCCGACTTTTCGTATATATATTCAAACATTAATTTCCTGAACGGCATGCCATATATATATATATATATATATATATATATATATATATATATACACACACATACACATACATACATTGGGTATTAGACTTGTTTCCATCAGTTTACAGCTCTTGTAAAAAGTTCTCTTTCACAATGTAAACTCATGACAAGAAATATTTTGTTTGTGTGGGTGAAAGACATGTATGTGTTTAAACATTAGCTTTTGCATCCCAATATGATGATACAAAATTGTCATCTTTTTGTGTCCTCAGTTGTGATTCAGTCTTCCGGAGGACTTAGTAAAGATGACATTGAAAATATGATCAAGAATGCTGAGAAATACGCTGAGGAGGACAGAAGGAGAAAGGTGAACTCTATTGAAGGCAGATTGGGGAATCTTAGTTCCAAAGCTTCAAACTGTTCTTCAAAGAGCCCCTGTGGCTGCAGGTATTTGTTTCAACTTGTGATGGCCAACAATATTAGTCCGCTACTATCGGCGCAATATAAGCAAAATTATTAATATCGGAGCAAATTGGTATTGGTTTTTCCACCTATATTCAAATACTGATTCAGCAAAGCTGTGGTCTCTGCAAATATGCTGGACACCCGTATGGATCCTGACATTTTGACAGGTACGTGATAAATGATGTCATCAAACTGCACCTGAAGGATCCAGCAACAATGCTGGATGCTACAGTAAATGTCCTGGGTCTGGAGGCTTTTGTGGATAAGAAAACTGTCACTTGTAATAACTGCAATGAGCTTGACAAGGTTTTAACACTTCTTCAGAAGACAAGAAACTTGGCCTCATCATCAAAGTGAGCAGTGGGCAGCTTTTGAGCGCCCGAGGAGCAGTGTGTTGGGGCAATACCATGCTCAGTGCACCAACTTGGTGGTAGGGGGATTCGAACCTTGCGGACCCAAGTCCGCTCTCTTAAGCAATAGGCCACCACTGCCGCCGTTTTATGCAGCGAAGTAAAGCAAAACAACACGGAATAGACTCGGTGAAATGACAACAACGCATCTCTCAAAGAGTCCAAGTTAAATACAGTAAATAACACCCAAGAGCAAAGACCAAATTTATGAAGTGCACTGTCCTAAATATCCAGCCGATCCCTCCTGTTTAAGACGCTGGATTTACTAAGCGTGTGGAGTTTCTCGAGCTGTGTTATGTAATGTCTAATCGTATTTGTAAGTTTCTCGGACATTTGTGTGGTGTACACATTTATAGAAAGCCTTTAGTCTGGCATCACAATAATTCAGGGCATATCACCTGCATATATCGGTTAACATTGGTATCAGAAATTAAGTGTTTGGGCAATATCAGATATCTCCAAAATGTAATATCGGACATCCTTAGTTTCAATCTATCCAAAGCATCCCTGTAATCAATCAGTTGTAGGGAGACTTAAGGCAGTTGAAAAGCGCCAAGTTGGGTGTGTTTCGGCTTAGTTGGAACAAAACGTGCAGCCACAGTGGGCTTTGGTGGACGGGTTTGAGACCCAACAGATGACTTATGCACTGACTCTGGCCTTGCTCTTTGATTGTTTTATCCAGGACCGTGTAGAAGCTGTTAATGTTGCTGAGGGAATTGTCCATGATACAGAATCAAAAATGGAGGAGTTCAAGGATCAGCTTCCAGCTGAAGAGGTTAAGCTTTTTCTTTGAATTCTATTAAACAAATTCAAAATGTGACTGAATAGCTTGTAGTGGTTAATTCTGTTGTAGTTGTGCAATGTGTTGAGGTTAACTTGAAATCAGCATTTTTTTCTCTTTTCTCTATTTCCATAGTGCACTAAGCTAAAGGAGGAAATTTCTCAAGTCAGGGAACTCCTTGCAAACAAAGACTCAGAAAAAGGAGAGAATATCAAGCAAGCTGCAACCAACCTCCAGCAGGCATCACTTAAACTCTTTGAAATGGCATACAAAAAGGTAAACCACATTTGTGACAACATGACAGCCTCTAGTAACTTGGTTAAATTGGTTACTTGTATAAATGAAATCTGAACAATACACTGGGTTCTTTTTTTTTAACCTAACCCTACATCTTTCTGTCCTGCAGATGGCAGCAGAGCGAGAAGGGAGCAGGTCCAGCTCCTCAGAGGGAGAGAAGAAAGAAGGCCAGCAGTAGGGAACAGATTTCATGACAGCAGAGTATTACTTATGCTTGACGTTAGTTAAAATATATTTTTTTCAGTCTTTTCCGTAGTTTCCTGTTTGTAAAGCTCTCTATGCTATATTATTCCAAATTTGCATTCTAAGTGTGTTTAAAGACTCCTAATCTGTTTAATTGTAGTGAAGTAGCCATTCGCATCATCTCCACAATACCATGTACAGTACTCTTTATTAACAAGTGTGGTCTGAGAGTAAGACAGTTCAGGTAGAAATGTCATAATCATATAATTGCAACAGGCTTCCACATCACAAAGTGCACCCTGACAAAATGTCATAAACTCTAGTCTTATTTTAAGGTTTATTCTCAAGTCAGTTTTTCAGGATATTCAAAGAAGCACTTTGTTTTGAAGAGGCAATTCTAGCTGTAATAATAATAGGCTGTCGCAAATATAACTAAGTACGGACACGTATAGAGTGCATTTGGTGCATGTGTTTTTATTTTTATTTTTTTTCACAAGAGTTCATGTGGTAGAAGTACACATAACATGTGAACAGAGCTGGATGCATGTGAGACTGCATAAATTGTGCTGTTGAACAGATGCGTCAAAAACGGTGTAAATGGTGTAACTGTTGTACATGCCATTGGTTCAGCAGGGTCTTTGTCAAAAATGTAAGTGGATGGGGGGTGAAGACATTCATATTGGTTTATTAAATATGCTTTAAAATAATTTAGTCTTTAAGCTTGAGATGGATTAAATCAAAATGTTTTCTAATAAAAGATTGGATGATTCCATTGTCGAGAACACCCAGCACCTGGTGTATTTTTGTAATGAACGTTTGCATTTTTCATGTTTAAGTGTAGCAACACATTTAACAAGTGTTGCACAATACTGAAATTAATTATTCACTAAACGCAGTTTATTTTAAAAAAAGTAATTTAACAGATGGTTTTTTTTATCGTTCTTTTATTACTTTTTTTAAAATCTAGAAATATCTCATACCTTTTCAATAACTTATACAGCAACTTGAAATATCTGTGGATTATGCTGTTAATCGAATGATTATTTTCTGCTCACTTAATTATGAATTGGATATCTGTAGTCGGTTAGAACTGAAGAAGCCTCTTGGATGAGAGGTAAAAAGTTTAATAAACCTACTGTGTCCAGTTGCTCTAGAAGTAACTTAACTTTTGGATTGAATTACTTAGATGACTGAGAATCTACAGAGACATTCATCATACAGTAGTTGTTTCTCACAATATTTAGTTCTGAACATTTGACTAATATCACAACAAACATGGGTACTCGAGTCGCACTTAAGTCCTACAAAGACTTTGAACTTCGGCGTTATGACTTGCAAGTCGTGAATAATAAAGTCCACTATCAAGGAATTATCTATTTTATCATTTGGCTTATTTCACTTTTTCCGATGTTCCCAGCGCTATGGAAAAATCGCAGGCAGAAGTAGTTTCCTTAATCCCTTATTGCGCACTAAGGTTTGTAATGCATGCGTGCTGCCTCAAGTTTAGGTTTCATATCACGGTGACGACGGCGGCAGTAAGCCAGACTGGAGCTTTGTCATTGCATTTGCTTATAAAGACTTCCAGTAAGCGGACGGCTACTTGTAAGGAGTGTGGCATTCGGATAAGTGATGCTGGATCAACAACGTCAAACTTTCTCAAGCACCTCACAAGGATAGGTTAGTGGGCAAACGGAAACTGGGCTTGTGTGGTAAGATAACATCACCGTTAGCAAACTAATTCTGCCACAGTTATAGTCTTTAGCTAGTTTTATAGTTCCCATTCCCTGACGATACCGTTTTATTTTATACCTCAAGCCACTACGTTTAGGGGCAAGTAGCAGCCTGCGTGTATTGAGCCCAACGTTATTCTATGCATGAATGGTTGTTTTTAGACCAGTGGTTCTTAACCTGGGTTCGATCGAACCCCAGGGGTTCAGTGGAGCCTCTGCATGGAGGTCAAGACACTGTGGAGGTAAAGTCACACCAACTCACCCTACTAAAGTAAGGTTCGGTGAATGCGCATATTAAACTGGTGGGGTTTGGTAACTCCAAAGACTAATGTTGTCCCTGACATAACAGAAATGGAAGCCTCTCCTTAAACAGCATGTAATGCATATGATTTCTTGGCCTCTAAAACGCTGTTTAGATGCTAGAATTTTAACTTTTGTGTTTTGTAATCCTGTTCCTAATAATGCAGCAACATATAGCGGTTGACAAGGAGATGAGCCGCTCCTGTAGCATTTTACGAGCTCGTTAATCTAATACGGGTGTTGTTGTGTTCACACACGAGGGGAGCAACAACCGTTTTACTTTTTATTGCTTTACACCCGTATTACTTAATTTGGTATCGAAACCCCCGACTAGAGGTGGATTGGTTAATGCGCATTAGTTGAGGAGCAAATGCGCGTTAGTTTGTAATGTGAACGCAAACGGGGAGCAAAACTGGTTTTGCGTCACAGCGATTACCGAATTAAGTGCCAATGTGAAAACGGCACAATAGTTTGCTGTAATGTTCACCACCCAAACTGACTGAATGGTAAGAGAATTGCATTGTGAAATGGTAAAGGATCCCCAAGATATACAGGTATAATATGTTTCATAAAATAGTCAAAAGATTGCTCCTACTAAATACTGAGCAAAAGATCTGAGAACAACCATGTATTATATCTGTTGTTTCTTTTAAATTATTTGCAAGTCAATTTTTTTCTCAATATTTTTTTTGTCAGTATGGGGTGCTACACACTACAGGAATCGGAATATTGAGTTGGTTTAGTGCAAACCATAACCTCTTAAAGCTCTTTAGCTGCTGCCACTTCATTCTACTTCTTCTCCCTGTGACAAGATTCAGATTCAGCTTTTATATTGTCATTGTACAATACAGCATTATTATGGAGCGAAATCCTTTCCGCCATTCATTCAGAGACTCATCAGCTCTAGGATAGAAGCTGTCTTTAAGGCTGTTTGTCGGTGACTAAATGGTTCTGTACTGCCCGCATGGTGACAGTGGCTCGAACAGTCTGTGACCAGGATGGGAGGAGCCAGTAACAATGTTCTGTGTCCTTTTTAGGCGCTGGGAGCCATAGAGTTAGTGAGGGAAGAGTACAGTCTTGGGCCGTGCTGATGACCCTCTGGAGTGCCTTCCTTTGGGCTACTGTATTGCTGCTGTACAAAATGAAGATACAAAAGGCTATGATGTTCTCAATTAAGCACCAATAAAAGGGTACCAACAGTCTTGTCCAATGTCATTTTTCCCTTAACACCTTCAGGAAGTTTAGTCTTTGCTGGGCCTTTTTATCAGCTCTGAGGTTTTCATGCCATATCACGTCAGGCAATAAGTGGATGCTCAGGAAACAGAAGTTTGTCACCCTCTCCACACAGTCCCAATTTATGAGAAGTGGTTGCAATACCACTTGGAAGCTTTTGATCCAGGAACTGGTGGAAAGTGGAAGCCCGGGATCCAGCAGTTTGGTCTGTGTGGGAGAATGGTGTCAAACGCTGAAGTGTTTCTTGGGCACACGGACCGTGACTGAGGATTTTAGGCAAGTAGGGACAGAAGACTGTATCAGAGAATGATTGAAAATCCTGGTTAGGATTCCAGCCAGCTGGAATAGTCTTTGAGCACCCCACCCAAGACACCATCAGGGCCAGCAGCCTTTCTTGGGTTAACAGCCCACAAAGCGCACCTCACCTTGTGTTCATTCACTGATTACTGATACAATACGGCTGTTGAGGTTAAAGAGTTATGTGAGTCAACAGGACATACAGTTTTTTTAAAAAAAACATTTCACCTCTCATCCAAGAGGCTTCTTCAGTTCTAACTGTTAGTGGGGAGTAACATAAGTTATATCCTGTGAGTGAGGATGAAGGGTTGTTTTAGGTCCCTCCTGTTGGGTGGACCTGGGGTTACCTGTGAAGTGCAATACCTGTAGTTGGGTGGGTATTGATGGGTTGTTACCGTCATTGTCGTATTGATTTTGATCACTCACCTCTTTGATGTGTGAAACTGGTTGTTGAGAGTGGAATCTTTTGGGTATTGTTCCCAAAAGGGCTTTGTAAGTGGGTAAGGTTGTGTCCCAAACCACCCCCTCTGTTGAGGGATGGTTTTCCAGGTTGACAAAAATGGCTTCTTTTACACCTGTCTCAAAGCATTTGTCCTCCCTGGCCAAGATTTGAACCTCTTGGTCCTCAGAAGAGTGGTTGTTAGCCTTTACATGTAGGTGGACGGCTGAATCCTGACCTGAGGAGTTAGCCTTCCTATGTTGGGCCATGTGCCTGTGTAGCGAATGTTTGGTCTCCCCATTGTAGTGGTCCGCACACTCCTCGCTACACTTTTTCTCCTTTCGGCTTATCCCATTTTTTCAGGGGTTGCCACAGCGAGTCAACAATTTCCATCTCCAAAACCTGGGCCCTGACCGATCCAGTATGGAAATATTTTTGTTGTCTCGCATCTTAGATTTGGCAAAATGTTTTTGACGCAACCCTCACCATTTATCCAGGCTTGGGACCGGCACTAAAAAACACTGGCTTGTGCTCCCTAGTGGCTGGGTTTGCTCCCTAGGTGTTGGGTTTGCTCCCTAGTGACTGGGTTCGCTCCCTAGTGGCTTCTCTTCACCCTCTATACCTCGGACTTCTGATACAACTCTGAGCTGTACCATATCCAGAAGTTTGCAGATGAAACAGCCATTGTGGGTGTATCAGGAATGACGATGAGGAGTATAGACGTTTCGTGGGTAACTTTGTTGTCTGGTCCAAATTTAACCATCTGTAGCTCAACACCTCCTTGACCAAGGAACTGGTCATCCACTTTGGGAAATCGAAACCAAAACTGAGGCCGGCCCTTATCGACGGCGAGGAGATGGAGACAAATACCCCAGGCTGTGGCTGGACAACAGGCTAGATTGGGCACACAACGCCATGCAGCTGTACAAAAAGACACAGAGCAGGCTCTACTTCTTGTGGAAACTCAGGTCTTTCAATGTCTGCAAAAAGCTCCTAAAGATGTTTTACCAGTCTGTGGTGGCCAGCGTCATTTCCTACGCTGTGGTGTGCTGTGGGAGCAGCACATCAAAGAAGGACCTAACTAGATTGGAAAAGCAGAAGTCTGTTCTGTGGTGGGCACCAAACTGGACTCACTGGCGACAATAGCGGAGAGGAAGACTCTTGCAGTCCATCATGGACAAATGCCACTCACTCTCTGCACTCTGTCGTCATCAAACTGAGGAGTCTGTGCAGTGACAGTGTCCTCCTCCCAAAGAGCAGAACCAACAAACTCAAAAACCCTTTTGTTCACCGGGCAATCAAACTGTTTAACTCTTTTCTGAGGGGGACAGGAGGGTACAAACTACTTGTGGTGGGGGAGCTCGTGCAATAACTGTACAGTTCTATACAGATACCACAATCTTGATTCAAATTACGATTCTATTTCATTATACTATATTTGTTGACACCACCTTATACTATTGCATATGCTATGTCCTTAGTGTGTGTTACTAATGTATTTGTACACCATATGTGCTGCTCATCGCACAATGCACGTGTTATCAATAGTAGTACGATAGTGCGACCGCTGTGAGCGGCCTCTGGCATGGATGTTGCCGCTGCTCACCGGCTGTATACGTAGTAAGTATAAGTATTTTCTCAGCTTCACAGCACCACACAGCACCAAAACTTTATTTCAACGTACATTAAAAGATGATGTACGTTGATTTACTGATACAGTAAATGCCTGCTGTAATTCTTCATTCTTTGGCCAAAGTGCACGGGCTAACGCCGGTAGCTATTGCTAACTGCCAACTGGGATCCACCTGGGCTCCCCCGTTGTTCTGCCACCATCCCATGGTAGGACTGCTTTGGTACTCTGTCACTGACCTCTTGGGGATCTGACCCTTGACATATGTGCAATCACCAGTTATCATAATAGTATTTGTATAATATGCTGTATAAATATATAACCCATGTGCAAATTATGTAAATATTCTCTGTTCATAACATTATAGTGACATTATAGTGATCTCTCTTGTACTTATCCCCAGTTGAGCGCATCCCTCTCGCTTGTTTCTTTTGTACATTGTTTTTTATTTTTATTTTTATTTATCTCTATTTTACTTTACTCCTTCCCTCTTGCACTGAAAAAGCCACTCCGTGCACTCACTCTTAATTGCCCCACGGGGATAAATAAAGTTTCTGAATCTGAATCTGAATCTGGTTGAATGCATTGCTCCCTCCTCCACCAGAGCTGCAGCACTGCAGCAGACTTTGCTTCTCTCCTCTCCCCCCTCTCTTCCAATATTATTTTGTTAGGTGACCTTAATATCCATGTGGACAATTGTAATCTTCCTCTGATCTGTAACTTTTTATCATGCCTCGACAGTTTTGGTTTCCAGCAATTTATTGATTTTCCCACCCATATTAAAGGAAAAACTCTTAATCAATCAAATCTTATTTATATAGCCCACATTTACAAAACACAGTTTGTCACATGGGGGCTTCACAGGCTTGGTAACATCCTTTGTCCTTAGACTGTCAGTCACGGTAAGGAAAAACTACCGAAACAAAAACCCTTTTATCAGGGGAAAAAAGAAAGGGAGAAACCTCAGAGAACCACAGGTGACGGTTCCACTCCCTGGATGGACAGACAGCAGTGGATGTTACTCAGAACTTGCAGTTTACAATTTCAATACATAAAAACAATGAAAACAAAAGGTTAAGTCCTAGATGGTCTTGTCAATTACCAAGTCCTCGCTTCTGTCCTGTGCTCGTCCTGTGCATCGGTGGCAGCAGAAACTGTAAAATAGCGGTACCAGTTATTTAAGTGGTAATGTGATTTTAGAATCAGGGTAGAACAACAGGACCACAGAGTCAATGTACTCATTATATGTGCAAGATGAAATGAAGATACCCCCAGGTGTCTAGGCCTATAGCAGACTGTTCCAATCAGGGCGTGCCTAATCTAATTTAGGCTATAAGCTATACTATAGAGGTAGGTTTTAAGTCTCACTTTGAAAGAGGAGACAGAATCTGACTCTCTTATTGAGTGGCAGCCGGTTCCACAGGAGAGGAGCCTGGTAACTAAATCTAGACTAGAATAGGTGGTAGACTAGAATCTACCACCTTTTATATTTTTACTTATTGGGATGACCAGTAGACTTAAATTTTGGGAGGGGAGGAATCGTTTTGGTTGGTATGGGGTAATTAAATCACATATGTACTGTGGGGCCTGATTATTTAGGTCCTTAAATGTGATTAGAAGTATTTTAAATTCAATTCTACTTTTTACTGGTAGCCAGTGTAGCGAAGGTTATATGTTCCTGTCTTCTGGTTCTAGTCAGTATGCGTGCTGCCGCATTCTGGACCAGTTAAAGGCTCCTTTTTTTTTTTTTTTTTTTTGAACAATGTTTTTTATTAATTTTCAGTATTACACAGAACACATCACACAGAGATGCAGGCAAACCTCGCTGCATACACATACACAAACAAACATAACCACGTGAAAAATAATAGTAATAATAATAAATCAATTAAAAAAAAAAAAAAAATTGTCACACCCACTAGCCCCACGAGTAAACATATTATTGCTTGAGAAAGTCCATTAATGGTGTCCACACCTCTTCAAATTCTTGTGCTTTACCCCTGATTACATAGGTTAGCTTTTCCAAAGTAACATACAATGCCATCTCTTTTATCCAAGATTGTGTAGAAGATACTTCAGTCCGTCTCCAAGACAAAGCAATCATCCTTCTGGCCTGTAAGAGGCCAAAATTAATCAGAGTCTTATACTTAGAGTTAACAGAGAAATCATCTGGATATATCCCTAAAATACAGAGTTTTGCTATGCAGGGTACCTGAATATCTGTGATTTTACTTAGAGTGTGGACAACCATTTTCCAAAAAGCTGCCAGTTTAGGACATTCCCATACACAATGAATCAGAGTGCCTTTCTCAGTCAAACATTTCACACATGTATCAGGAGTGCCAGGGGACCATTTATTTAGTTTCTCAGGGGTTATGTATGTCCTCATTAACCACTTATGTTGTAGCAGTTTCATGTGAGTATTAATGGTTTGTGTTTGAGCTTTCATACAAGCTGTCGCCCACTCAGCTTCTTCAATATCCTCCTTAATATCCAAACTCCATGCCCTCCTCCTGTCATGACTAGATTCCTCATCGTGTGAGACGAGTACTGTATATAATATAGAGATTTGGCGATTTCTATTCATATGTTTTAACACAACATCCTCAAGGCAGGATAGCTGCTGGTTCTTGTGTATCCTGATAGCACTTTGATGAGATGAAGTGCTTCAATTGCAGATATTTAAAAAAGTGTTTTTTTGGAATTGAATATTTCAAACAGAGGTTGTTAAATGTTAATAACGTGCCCTGATCATACAAGTCTCCAATTTTTTGCACCCCCCTATCAGCCCATACCTGAAAACCACCATCTGCCCGGCCAGGAGTGAACTGCTCATTACCCCAAATAGGTGAAAATTGAGAGATGGGAGGTGTATCACCAATATGTCTATGAGCTTTAAACCATATATCAATAGAGTTTTTAAGGAAGGGATTTGTTGTTTTTTTCTTTAAAGTTTTTAAATCTGCTGAATACAAATATAAGCTTAGTGGTAGCTTAGATATTGATGCCTGTTCAATATAAACCCATGCTGGAGGGGAACTGGAGACAAAATAAAACATAGCACTACGCAGCTGCGCGGCCCAGTAGTACCACTGTAAACTGGGCATCTGTAATCCACCCCTTTCATATGGCAAAAACAATAATCTGAGTCTTAATCTAGGTTTTCGGTTGTTCCAGATAAACCTACAAAATGCACAATTGATTTCTTTCAAAAAGGATTTTGGCAGTGGCATTGGAAGTGACTGAAACAAATATAAGAATTTCGGCAAGATAGTCATCTTAATTATATTAATCCGGCTGGGTTGGGTTGGTATATAATAATTGTATCCATTTCAGAAATTTTCCCCCAAATCCATATCTAGGTAGCAAGTTAAACAAATAGTGCCACTCAATTCTATCAAAAGCTTGTTTAGCATCTAGAGATAACAACGCTGTATCCCTGGTATTATTCTTAGAGTGGGTTATGTTGAGGACCCTTCTTATGTTATGAAATCCCTGACGAGTTTGTACAAACCCATTTTGATCACTATGTACCAAATAAGGGATATGTGGATCTAGCCTTTTAGCAAGAATTTTACACAGTATTTTTGTGTCTACTCCCATAAGACTAATAGGCCTGTATGAGGAGCAGTCAGTCGGTATTTTTTCGGGCTTCAGAATAAGGATTATTGTAGCAAGTCTTAAAGTTGGTGGTAATATACCATTATTAAATGACTCGTTAAACATATCCAGAAGTGGGGTCAACAACTGCTTCTGGAAGGTTTTATAAAACTCTACTGGTAGGCCATCCGGTCCTGGAGCTTTGCCTGAGTTGATACTTTTAATGGCCTGCAACAGCTCTTCCATCGTAATTTCCTTATCCAGGTCCCCTTTAACCTCTTCTGTGAGACTTTTAAACTGGAGCTGATCAAGAAAAGCATCTCTGTGAGCAGGCATGGGGGAGCATTCTGAACTGTACAGTAATTGATAAAATTCCTTAAATGTATCATTAATATCCTGAAGATCATTTGATATTTCCCCTGATTGAGTAGTTATTCCATTAATGGCTCTTTCAGAGTGTATTTTTTTAATTCTCCAAGCTAACAGTTTACCAGCCTTTTCTCCCTGGTCATAAAAGGCTTGGTTCAGCCACAGTAAACTTTTTGCTGCTTTGTCAGATGTTAATTTATTGTATTCTGTTCTTAAAATTAGTAACGTTTTTTTTGTTTTTCAGGGTCATCTTTGTTATTTATATCTATTTCCAAAGACTTTATTTGCTTCTCTAACTCATTAATTTCTGCCTTTTGTTTCCTGTTTTTAGTGCTAGTAAAACTGATAACTTGCCCTCTAATATATGCCTTGAAGGCTTCCCATCTAATGCATGCGTTAGTTTGGTTAGTGTTCATCTGAAAATAGACGTCAATCTTATCTTCTGCAGACGCCAATTGGGGGAAGACTGTTGAAGACTCTCCATTTGTACAGACATGGAGATGGGGGAATGATCGCTAATGACTATGCAGTCATACCAACAATTCTTAGCTCAATTCTTGTGATATAAAAAAATAATCATTGAGAGACCTGGACTTATATATTCCTGAGTTGCATGAGTATTCCAATTTATCTGGGTTAAGTTTCCTCCAGATTTCAGATAAGTTTAAGTCTGTAATGTATTGTAAAATTGTTTTTCTAGATTGTTTTTTCTGGGGATCATTTTTTGTAGAGCGATCTATTGGTGGATTCAAAGTGCAGTTGAAATCCCCACCGATAACGTTGAGACCATACAATGAAGACAAGGTTAAGAAGAAATCTTCAAAAATTTTAGGGTTGTCCTCATTAGGACCATATATGCTGACCAAATTCAGTGCAAGAGATAAGATCCTACCCTGGGCGATTACAAACCTTCCTTGGGGGTCCCGGATTGTATTAGTAAGTTGAAAAGGAATTGTTTTATGGATAAGAATTAATACACCCCTGGCATAGTTGTTGTATGTTGCGTATATGACTTGACCAGGCCATCTACGTTATACTTGTTTAATTTCAGAGACTGTTAGATGAGTTTCCTGAAGAAAAACTATTTTAGACTGTAGGTTTTTAAGCCTGTTCATTACCTGTTTTAGTTTGGTTAGCTTATTGAGTCCCCTGACATTCCAGCTTGTAAATCTTAAATCAGACAGTTTTGGACTTTCCATGTTGCTTCAAATACAGTGAGATACATGACTATGTTGAGTGTGACCCTTCCCTTACTTAGATCGGTGTGAGGGCAAGTACCAATCCTCACTAATGAGGAGTGGTTTAACTGTAGGCACTTCTCCCAGACAGCCAACATGGCCCCCCCCCACAGCTCTGCATCCCAACCTAAACATTCAAACAGTGTCCTAGAATGACGGATATAAAGTAAAATATTATTAACGCTTCTTGAATTAACTGCCTCAGTAGTCCGAGTCAAACAAACAAAAGTGTATCAGCCTATAGTAGGTGCATAAAATAAAGTGTCCACCTAACATGGTAGTAGCAGCTCTGCATATAATTAAAATAAATTAAAAAGTACACAATATATATAAAAATAACTATAAAGAACTTGTATTGAGCTGCAGTGCACCTATATTGTCCATATTAGTCCTATTTGTAGTTACCTATACTCCTCTGCGTTTAGAAGTTTGAGAGTTTGAAAGGAGGTTCTCAGCTTCTTCTGGCGTGGAGAAAAGGATGATCTTCCCATTGTGTAGAGCCCTCATTTTACAAGGGCATATGGTGAATCCCTGAAAAGTTCCAGCTTCAACGAACTTCTTCCTCACTGCATTGAATGGGATCCGTGCTTTCATGGTTTCCGCTGAAAAATCTTGAGCAAAGAAAATTTTGTGATCCTCGTGAGTGAGCGAGCGTTGTTTGGATGAATTGAAGACAAAATCACGGTCTTGGAGGCGTAGGAAACGAATGATTACGGCTCTGTTCTGGTCCGGTCTTGGTTTTGCCAGAGTGCGGTGCGCTCTCTCCAAGGTGAACGACTTGGCGCCTTCAAGATCCAACCAGAGCGGCAACATACGCTGGATGTATTCTGTCATGGGCTGGTTCTTTTCAGCATTTTCAGGAAGCCCTACCAACCTTAAGTTCTTTCTCCGAGCACGATTTTCTAGGTCTTCCGTCTTGGACTCCAAATAAGCGATGCGTTTAACGGCATCAGTCAGCTCCGTTTTCACACTCTGCAAGCCGTCTTCGGTGTCTCCTATGCGCCCCTCGGCCTCCGTTAGCCGCTTAGTATTAGCAGTGATGTCATGTTGTAGGTCTGCAAAACTCTTTTGCACAGCATCGACAGAACTGTTCATCATGGATATGCGTCTCTCCACGTTGTCGAGTTTTGCCCGAAAGCCGTCCAGGGTACTTATCTTAGTATTAATCGCGGTGACAGTAGTGCGGAGTGACTGCAGCTCCTGTAGCACCGCGGCTAAATTAGCTTGTTGGCTGGTCGGGTCGTCAGCAACATCAGACGCCGAAGAAGTTTTAGATTTCTGAGAGCCACGGGATCTGGAACTGCTCTCACAATCTTTAAGCGTTGTTTGTTTAGACATTTTTCAGGAATAGTTAGAAGCGTTAATTACTAGGACTTTACAAACTTTTAGCAGAACCGTGAGGAGCCTGCACACTAACTCCACAGCGCCCCAGTTAAAGGCTCCTTAGGGATTTATTGGGGCATCCTGACAGAAGGGAATTACAATAGTCTTGAGGTTATAAAGGCATGGAATATCTTCTCAGAGTCTGGTCGTGAAAGTATTTTTCTAATTGTTTTAATGTTACGTAGGTGGAAGAGTGTTCTACAGGTTTGATTTATTTGTTCCTCTAAGGATAAATCCTGATCAAGCAGGACACCAAGGTTCTTTGATTTAACACAGGGGACTGGTGTAGCACTACCTATGGTTAGACTTACGTTTGACAATGGTGCTCTTATATGTTTTGGTTCTTATGTTCTTATATTATGACCTCAGTTTTTTCTGTGTTTAGCATTAGAAAATTCTGGGTCATCTATGTCAGAATGTCTCCAAGACAATCTTGGTGTTTAATTAAGGGGTTTGGGTCATCTGGCTGTACCGATACGTACAATTGGGTGTCGTCTGCATAGCAATGAAAATTTATGTTGTGCTTCCTGATGATGTTGCATACGTCACTGTTTTCAGTGTGAAAATAATTGAGCCAAGCACGGACCCCTGAAGAACTCCACAGCTCACTTTAGTGGGCATGGAGGATTCCTCATTAACACTAACAAATTGAAATCTGTTCAACAAGTAGGATTTAAACCAGGCAAGTGCTGATCCTTTAATCCCAATATCTTTTTTCCAGTCTATGTAACAGGATCTCATGGTTGTGTCGAACACTGCGCTGAGATCCAGAAGGACCAGGATAGACGCCAGTCCTTTGTCAGAGGCCACGAGAACATTTTGTACTCGCAGTAGTGCAGTCTCTGTACTGCTATGCAGATGACACAATTGGGAAGCAACAGCTTTTTCTAAGACTTTTAAAATAAAAGGTAAATTTAAAATGGGCCTATAATTTGCTAGAGTGCTAGCGTCCAAGAAGGCTTTTTAAGTAATGGTTTAATTACTGCTATTTTAAAGGCCTCTGGTACACAGCCACTCAATAGAGACATATTTATTTGTTGTAATATTATATAGCCTATTAGGGGGAAGGCCTCTTTAACAAGTCTAGCTGGTATAGAATACAGATGACAAGTGGTTAATTTAGCCGAGGAGACCAGTGACCTTAGTTCAGGGAGATTTAGAGGGGTAAATTCATTTAATTGCAGAATTGGAGTCACATCCTGTCTAGGTTGGTCACGCTACATTCACAGGAACTCTGCATTCACCTGAAAAACAGCAAACAAATGAAAATACATTAAACTTTCAATAATTTAGGGTTAAAAATCCAGTGTCAAGGAAAAAAAAATATGATTGTAAAATCACAAATTAATTTACTTCACTCTCCTGAAACAGGGCAGGCCATCTACTTTTGAAGTCCTCAATCATAGGTCTCTGCTCCACAATATCTAGTCGTCTGAGGGAGAAGGTTTTCTGCATTTTTCCTTTTATCGTCACTTCATTGTCTCGCTTCTTGACTTTTGACAACAAGGCAACTCTCTCTTCTTCTAAGCTCCCAGTGGTTTCACCTTTTGGGTGCAGAGGAATGTAAAAAAACTTCAGCCTTTCTTGGTTTCTTAATGCTGGCTGCAGGTTTGCCTTGGCCTTCCCCTTTGTGCTTCAGGGAGTTCACAAGGATTTCAGGATCTCCAAGTTCTGCATTTTATATTTGAGTGACTGTTTCCATCCTCAACATCCAGTCTTGGATCCAAGCTGCCCCAAACAAGGATGAACTCTTGTTAAAGCTGCAGCTACCTCTTCACGCTGAATGGGGTATTTTGTGTACTTCATCATTTCTTCAGCAAGGCCAGCCAGAACTGCTCCTTTGAGCTTTGGTCCAGGGTTGAAGTATGTGCCATTTGCTTCAAACTCTGCATTTTGATTCTGAAGCTCTAATTCAGCCTTGTAAGTAAATATTGGAACCACAAATACATTTGGCCATGAGAATGGTCCGATGGGCTGCCTTTCAGGACTTGAATGTAGGGTTGAAGTGTGCACAGTATCATCCCTGTTGGATGACACTAATGATGAAGCCGTCGTTTGACATTCTGAGTAGCTGTGCTCCCCTCAAATGAGTCAACTGGATATAAAGTGACATAGGGCTCTGGGGGTGCTAAGCATACCACCTTCAGAGTGCTTTTGTTTTGAATTTCAGACATTGAGGTAAGGTTTATGAATTCTTTGAAGTCAGCATCCATGTACTGCAGGCGGAAGTCCTGTTCTATCTGAAAGAAGGTTTTTACTATATTGTTTAAATCCTCCACTGTAGCAGGAATTCCAGAGTTCAGGTGCAGTTTTTGTGAATCAGATTCATCTCCAATAATGACCCGCAGAACTTCTGTCTCTGCCATTGGGACAGCTTTAATCTAGAGAAGATACAAGGAGAAAGTACAAGAAGTTACAACAGTTACCACAATTTTAATTGCATCTTGACTGTTTTTTGGTACTCACCTTTAACAATGATGAACCTTTTCAGGATTTCATTAGATCCGTGTAGGATCTTATGAAATCCAGGCAGCCCATCTACAGATCCAAAAGCAATAAGCATCCCCTCACTGGTATGTATACCATTGCAGGAGGCCTTTTTTGCCACATGTACCTCAGTAACAATATTTTTGCTTAAGTGCTGACACTACCCCTTCATTTAGAATATCAACAGGCATCGACATAGCATCTGTGACCTCCACAGATGACCTCTTGAGAGTGGATGAATAGTTATGATAAGCAATCATAAACTGGTGTTTGACAGCAAGTGAACGAGATATATTCTTGAAGCAGTTAGTATGCCGGGCAACCTGCTTGAAGAAGCTATGCTTTGCCTTGAACCTCATTGTCCAAAAAGGTCTCAAGGTCTCCAAAAAGGGTTTAGTTGTAAGCAACTGGACTTCTTCTTGGAGTTGAAAGACTCAAGTTGAAAGAATGAGAATCTTCACAGACAACAGACTATGGTTGCTGGAGTTGAAAACTTCACGTTTCGCAAAACGAAATCGCCAATAACTAAAGTCGTTTTCTCAGCTGGCGTGTCACTGAGTGGGAAGAGTTGAAAAAGTAAACCTGTGGGTGGCTAACCGGGGGCCTTGTCCCATTCACACTGGTTTCCCGGCTGCACGGGATTGGTGGGGTGTCTAAAACTAGCTGTGACTGTGGGACAGCGGCTTCATCTGTTAATGTTATGGGCCTAGGTTCTATATTGTTGAGCCGTGCTTCAAGCTGGCTAATCCTCGGCTGCATGTTGGCACAAGCTACATTTAATACATATGCCGTTTTCGCTAAATGAAGACAAGGAGTAACTAAACATCAGGCACTGTGTTCACAACAAAACAGAGGAGGGAGAGAGAACAGGAGAGTGGGAAAGAGAAGTCATTTTCGGTGCACGTGTGTTAAGACTTAGCTTCATTTAGTAGCTTTTGCTTTAGAATGGATCCATCTGTTCCCCTCCACTGTGTGAATGAATGATGAAAGCTCATCAGGAGTCTCTGGACTTACTATGCTGCTCCGGTCTCTCCCCTTCCAACTGCTCAGTTGAAGACCTCCACTTATCCGACCACTTCCTTTTCTTCTTCAATAACCCTCCACCTCTCCATCATTAGGACTCCTTGCCTCATATCTTTCCATAATATCATGGACATCAACATTGATACACTGTCTGCCTCTATTGACAATATTCTTAATCCTGAATTTCTGCCTTGAAGTAGTCACTCTGTATACCAATGGTCTGTGTAATATTTTAAACTGTATTGCTCCTGTCAAAACCTAGTCTGTCATTTTTGTGAGGTTTGTCTGTCTCTTTCCTTTTCCTTGCTCGTGTGGGTCAATCAGTGTGAGCACAGTCACCTGTGTCTTTGTAATTAGTTCTCGCTTGTGTCACCTGGTGCCCTCACCATATACACCCCTCTCCCTCACTCAGTTCTCGTTGGTTCATTGTCATGTGATGTCGCGTCTTGTGTTGTTTGGTGGAGCAGGTGAATGTTTGCCGAGTCTCCCAGTGCTGCGTTTGGGTCCTACCACGTCTACAACATTACGGAGAAGTAACAATATTCTCACAAACTGCCCTCTGGTATACTCGTGAACTCTGGTCCATGAAAGCAAAAGGTTGCCAACTATCAAATCAAATCAAATTTTATTTATATAGCCCACATTTACAAAACACAGTTTGTCACATGGGTCTTCACAGGGTTGGTAACATCCTCTATCCTTAGACCGTCAGCAAGGGTAAGGAAAAACTACCCCTTTTATCAGGGGAAAAAAGAAAGGTAGAAACCTCAGGGAGAACCACAGGTGACGGATCCACTCCCTGGACGGACAGACGTGCAGCGGATGTTACTCAGAACATGCAGTTTACAATTTCAATACACGAAAAACAATGAAAAGAAAAAGTTCAAGTCCTGGTTGGTCTTGTGGATGACCAAGTCCTCGCTTTAGTCTTGTGCTCGTCCCGTGCATTTGCAGCAGCCGAAACTGTAAAAGAGTGGGACCAGTTACTTAAGTGAGTACATGGTGGTAGTGACTCTGGTCTACTATCCATCCTCTTTGGTCTCAGTGCAACCTTTCCTCACTAGCACGCCCCTTCAATGGTTTCACTCATATCTCTCCGACTGCACTCAGTTCATTCAACTCAAGTCCTACAAATCCCTTCCCTCCTCTGCCACCTCTGGTATGCCCCAGGGCTCTTTGCTGGGGGCCTTTCTCTTTATCATCTACCTCCTTCCCCTTGGCAATATCTTACGTAAACACAACATTAATTTTTATTGCTAAGTGGATGACACCCAGCTCTACCTATCCGAGAAACCATCCATCTCTCTCCCTACCCCCTACCTTCAGCACCTGCCTAACAGAAATCAAGTCCTGGTTCTTCTCCAATTTTCTAAAACTAAACAGTGAGAAAACCAAAGTCATCCTTGTAGGCACCAAACCCACATTCTCCAAAACTAATAGTATCTCCTTTTTTATAGACGGCTCCCCAGTCTCTCCATCCCCTCAAGTTAAGAGCCTGGGTGTCATCCTAGATAGCACCCTCTCATTCCAATCTCACATAAACAACACCACACAATCCACCTATTTCCACCTGCGCAACATAAACCGCCTGTGCCTGCATCCTGTCATTCCATCATATCACCACTGCACTTCAGCATCTCCACTGGCTTCCAATAAACTCAGAATCAACTTTAAAATACTCCTCCTCACATTTAAGGCCATCCACTCTCTCGCCCCTCTATATCTGTCACCTTGCTACCCCGCTCGCTCCCTTTGTTTCTCCTCTTCCATTCTCCTTACTGTCCCCTCTGCCAGCCTAAGTGCTATGGGGAGTAGAGCTTCCAGTCACTCTGCTCCCCAACTTTGGAATGCTCTCTCCCCAGACATCCTTAATACTGAGTCACTATTGCTTTTCAAATCCAGACTTGAAACCCATCTGTTTTGCCTTGCTTACCCTCAGTAACTTCCTTTTCTCTCTCTCTCTCTTCCTTATATATATGTGTGTGTGTGTGTGTGTGTGTGTGTGTATGTACGTACGTATGTATATATGTATGTATATACAAACTGGTCAGGAGGGCTAGTTCTGTCCTCGGCTGCTCATGGGATTTGGTGGAGGAAGTGGGAAAGAGGAGGACCCTATCCAGGCTTTCCTCCATCAGAGATAACCCCACCCACCCATTACATCACACTGTGGAGGACCTGAGTAGCTCCTTCAGCACAAGGCTCCGGCACCCGCAGTGCAGGAAGGAGCACAACCGCAGGTCCTTTATCCCTGCAGCAATGAGACTCCATAACACAAACTCTGCTTAAACACTTGTATCCGCATATATATTTGCATTTTCTTAATCACATTTTTACATTAAATTCTCCTGCTTCTCCATTACATTCTCTGACTTTTGCTTTATATATATATATATATATAAATATATATATATGTGTGTGTGTACATATATGTACATATAGACGTACATATATATGTAGATATATATATGTGTGTAAAAATGTTCCCTTATTTTTAAATACTATTTATATTATATGTTTATTATATGTTTATGTGTTTTTATTCCTCTTATTTCTAACTTGTTCTCTTTTGGAGCTATTGTATAAGTTTCCCCCTCGGGGGAGGAATAATAAACAATGCAATTCAAATTAAATTCAATGCGTGTATGGCAAAAGCACCAAAGATATGTACAAGCATGAACCAACCACACGAAACGCAAGTAGTCCACATCAGATTTGTCCACCATAACCGGGTGGAACATAGATATGACATCTGCCATAATGCCAATTGGTTCTTTGCGGAATCTCAAAATGACACCAATCAGAGAGTTGGTCAGATCAGGGCCTTGCAGTAACTCCCTGTTCAGGGAGACACCTTGGTCAGATGCAGCACAATCAAATACCACTCTAAGTTTTTCCTTTTTTGGGTGGTGCACTCCATGGTGAGACAGGTACCACACCTTTCCGTGACGGAATAATATTCTTCTTTGGGACTCTGCATAGTTGTTCTCAAACATGTCGTTGAGAAACGCGACATAATCCTTTTTATATTGTTCATCCATTTCCATTTTCCTTTTCAGACCTTGTAACCGATGCTCTGCAATTTGGCGGTTGTTAAGCATGCTGACATCATTCTTCCTGAAAGGCAACTTCATATTGTAATGTCCTTCTAGCCTTATTTGCAATCTTCAAGAACCTTTTGTCCTCGAAAGGCATCTCTGTCTTTTCCTTACATGTCACCTCACTAAACTCCTGATTATACTGTAAGATCAGTAGGTCTTCCAATCTTGCCACTGATATTTTATTCACAGGTGCGCCTTTTGTCTCGCCAGCAACACATCTTAGTGGCCCATTAACCACCCACCCCAAAAGCGTTCTGACTGCGTAAGGACCCCCACCTTGGTCAACCCGCATGGTTCTAATAACTTTGGGGCATTTGCGCCAATCATCAGTTCCACCTTTGAACTGATGCTGGGAATTTTTACCTTACTTAGATATGCCCATTGCGCTAAATAGCTTTGCTTGGGAATGTCTTTAGTGCTAACTGGCATTTCTTTTTGGTTGAATACTTTGGGTGGAGATTAGAAGTTGTCGCTGTCCAGTGCTGAAACTTCCATTCCAGATAAGATGTGAGTTGGAACAGACTTTTCCAAATTCATGGTACGAAGAAGAACGTGTGTTCTTTTACCTTTCAGGTTTAGTCGAGACATCAGTTCTTCAGTGCAAAAAGTGGCAGAGGAGCCTGGATCCAGAAGCGCATACACCTGGAGGAAATGGCTGCCTTATGCTGCCTTAACTTTAACTGGGACAATGGACAGCACACTATCTTGTTCTCCGGCCCCTATGACCACAAAGTTCCGTTGATGCACTGCCTATAACATCCGACGGTCTTTCATTGTCTCTGCTTGCACTGTCTTTACCGTGAATATGCAAAGCACTTGGGTGGTTTTGCTCAAAAATTTTGCACATCAGTTGCATTTTGAAGTTCTTACTTATATGACCGAGAGAGACACCCAAAGCATATGCCCCATGCCTTCAAAAAATTTAGTTTGTCTCTATGTGTCTTCTTACAGAAATCTTTGCACTTTGCACAATCTTTGCACAGTAATCTTTGCAAAGTGTGTGTTTTGAGCTGCAGAGGGTACAAGTGGGTTCTAGTTTTGTTTCTTTTTGGGCAACAGCTATGGTGAAATTACTGCCAAATGCTTTTGAGGTCTGTGACTTATGAGGGGATCTTGTCTTTCCTTTAGTAACCAGCTGGTCTTGAAGGTAACCAAAGACTGGATGAGAATTATGCGAGCTTGTTTCTCAATAAAACAGACAAGGTCCAAAATTCCTAACCTGTGATTCTGTCGTTCCTTCAGCTCATAAGCTATGTGGCGCCATTTCTCCCTGAGCCTGTAAGGACAATGCCTCTCATATTAGACACTGCCTCCAGTTCGTCCATGTATTCCATGTCCTCTATGGCAGGTGTATTCAACTAAAATGCCAAGATGTCCAGTCAGAAAAAAAAAAAAAATTAAAATAAAGGTCCGGAACATCATGTCCAACTTGCCAGAGTGTAGTAGTGTAGGTAGTATTAAGATCTTCAAATAAAGCTCTTAACTTAAGAGAAATAAGGTGTAGCAACAGCTTATATATTTTTTCTTTAACACACCTTGTCAGAACAATCTCAACCACTTTAACAATACAAATCATAACAAATCAACTTTCAGTTTCTATGAACCCACTTCCCTTGTCTCCCTTGACCCTCTCTCTCCACGTCTCCGTCTGTGGCGGCTGTTTCTCTCCCTCTCACTCTGCCTGCCGCTGTTAAATGCGTAGAATGTCGAGAGTTGATTGGCTGAAAAGCACCACGTGGGATAATTTAACCTGTACACGATTGGTCACTTTATTTCCTGATACCGCCGCAGCTTTTCCTGTGTTTACAATGGCGTTGGTCGTAAACACTGAAAAAGCTGTGCACCTTAAAACTATCCCGTTAAATTAATCTGCCGTATAAATAGATTATAGATCCGGGTCCTTACAGGATTACCACTGGGTCCGGACATGGACCGCGGTCCGCCAGTTAGGGACATCTGCTCTGTGGCATTACAACAACTCCTAAGTAACATGGCAAAATCTTGCAGTGATTTATGATGTTCAGATTTGTGGCCAGGACAGGACCTTTTCCAAATAAGCACAAGATATTTTGTATTCATTTCCATAGTTTTCCTTTAACAATTTCTTTGCTTTCTGATCCTCTATCTGCAGCCATATACTCACAGCTTTTAACTAGTTGCTGAGCTTGGCCTTTAGTGTATTGAATTAGAAACTACAGGCAGTCTCTTTGATCATCTGTTTTGGCTTCAATCATGTTTTCAAATGAGTGAATAAATGATTTGTATTCCAAGACTTGTCCATCAAAGACTGGAATGTTTCCTTATGGTAATGTGGTCAAAAGCTGCTGTTTCATAAGAATCCGTGTCAATTCATTCTGCTTTCAAGGACTTTAATCATGTGATTTCCCTGTTCTGTGCCAGCAGTAATGGGAGATTGCAACTGAGGCATAGTGGACTTAGGAACTTTGACTGAGTGGGAAAGAACAGATGGAGGCATATGAGTGGACAATTCAGGCACAGAGAACTGAGCTGCTTGGGCTGAGTGAGGAAATACTTTTTATTTCTAATTATTATTATTATAATTATTATTTTATTTATATTTATTTCTGCCGTAGCGGCATCAATTTCAGATTGCAGTTCTAAAGTTTCTCTCTGTTTTCTTAACTCTTCCTCCTGTTCCTCAATGGCATGTCTTTCATGCAACTTGAAAGCTTTGACCATTAAAGCTGATCTCTCTGCCTCTGTTTTAATGCGCAACGATGTAGAAGATGAGGCATTAGACACACTGGAACTGCACCGAACAGATTGTCCATTGTATTGCATTGCAGTATTAGAAATTCCAAGCGCGTACTCCACTGGGGCAGCAGAAGAGACCTTAGTAGTGTCGGGAGAGGTGGGGTTTTCATTCAAAAAAATCCATTTATTAACGTTATCAACAAACTTCATTATCTTTTCAAATTTAGGTTGATACCAGTTTTTGTCGTCTTCAATTTTCGCTTCTTATCCAACATTGCAAAAAACGAAACATGTAAGACTTTGAACTCCTCAACGAATTCATGAAACTTAGCCATGTTTAATTTAACTTCATCAATAAATTGTTTTTCTGTCATCAAATTGTTCAGAATATTCATTCTCCTGGTTATTTGAGCCTATATTCCAGTTCTTGAGGAGCGCAAACGGGCAACCGCCTCCTCCAAGTTTTTGGCTGGAGCGACGTCGACTTTATCAGAACTGGACATGGTTTTCCAAAAAACAAACCTCCAATAAGGCCAAAAATATCTTGATATTATTTCAATTAAGCCTTCAGTATCTAAAATTTTTTTTATTCTTTTCAAAAGCCCATGACTGGTCGCTTTGCATAAAATACAATCTGCAACCACGCGTCAATTGTTTGGCCACGGAAAGAGAGCATTCAAAAATATAGTGGGGAATCAATACAGCAAAAATCTTGTTTCTTCAATACGGAAAAGTTTGTTTCTTAATAATTCAAATACTACTTCCAAAAATGCTTGATCTCAAGGCTCATACCCCTTTGGCAGAATCCCTTTGTGTAAAACAACGTGGCCTTCCTTTGGTGTTTTATTGGTGTTTTAAAATCATCCTCGAATATAATGTACTGGCAAAAACAAATCAGTTTTTTTCCATTAATCCATTTTTCCTATTTGGACTTCCTCTTCGTCTCATACCTGGTAGCTCCATGTCTAGCATTCTTCTCCCAATATAACCACTGTCCCTCCTCTGAACATGTCCAAACCATCTTAATCTGGCTTCTCTAGCTTTTTCTCCAAACCTTCCTGTCTGCGTTGTCAGGATCAGGAACAATCTAATCAGGGGATTACCTTGTTCCTGATCCTGTCCATCCTTGTCACCCCCAAAGAGAATCTCAGCATCTTTAGCTCTGCCACCTCCAGCTCTGCCTCTTGTCTTCTACCTATTCCTAGAGTCTCTAATCCATACATCATGGCTGGTCTCACAACTGTCCTGTAAACCTTTCCCTTCACCTTAGCTGACACGCTTCTATCGCAAATAACTCATGAGACCTTTCTCCAGTTGTTTCATCCTGCCTGTACTCTATTCTTCACCTCTCTTCCACAGTCTCCACTGCTCTGAACAGTTGAGCCTAAGTATCTGAACTCCTCCACCTTCTCCACCTCTGCACCTTGTAATCTCACCATTTCACTGTTACCCTTTTCATTCACACATGTACTCAGTCTTGCTACAATTGACCTTCATTCCTCTTCTCTCCAGTGCAAACCTCCACCTATCTAGGTTCTCTTCTAGCTGTTGCCTGCTCTCACTGCAAATCACAATATCATCTGCAAACATCATTGTCCATGGAGACTCCTGTCTGACCTCATCTGTCAATCTGTCCATCACCAGAGCATACAAAAAGGGGCTCAGGGCAGATCCTTGATAAAGTCCCACCTCTACCTTAAAGTCATTTGTCCTTCCAACAGCACACCTCACCACCGTTGTGCTGTTCGCATACATATCCTGCACCAGTCTAACATACTTCTCAACCACTCCTGTCTTCCTCATACAAAAATGACAGTTCCTCCCTTGGAACCCTGTCATAGGCCTTTCCTAAATATACAAAAACACAATGCAGCTCCTTCTGACCCTCTCAGTACTTCTCCATCAACATCCTCAAGGCAAATATTGCATCTGTGGTACTCTTTCTCAGCATAAAACCATACTGTTGTTCACAAATATGTACCTCTTTCCTCAACTACTTTCCTCGCCTCAACTGCTCTTTCCCAAATCTTCATAGTATGACTCATCAGCCTTATCCCTCCGTAATTGTTACAGCTCTGCGCATCACCCTTCTTGTAAATTGGCAGAAGAACACTTTTCCTTCACTCATCAGGCGTCTTGTCGATCTCTAAAATTCTATTGAAGAGCCGAGTCAGAAAATTTACTGCTTCTTCCCCCAAGCACTTCCATACCTCCACTGGTATGTCATCGGGACCAACTGCCTTTCCACTCTTCATCCTCTTAAGAGATTTTCTAACTTCATCCTTTCTAATCTGATCTCCCTTCTCCCTGTTGGGAAAAGGCTTCTCATTTCTACGCTCCCTATTTTTCCTCAAAGTACTCCCCCCATCTTCCCAGCACACCTTCCTCACTGGTGATGACATTTCCATCTCTGTCCTTAATTAACCTCACCTGCTGTACATCCTTCCCAGATTGGTTTCTTTGCCCTGCCAATCTGTATAACTCTTTTTCTCCTTCCTTCGTGTCTAACCTCTCGTACAACTCCTCGTATGCCTTTTGTTTGGCCTTGACCACTTCCCTCTTCACCTCCCTTGCCCTCTCTCTGTACTCCATTCTATTCTCCTCTGTCCTGTCACTATCCCATCTCTTCTTTGCTAGTCTCTTCCTCTGGACACTCTCCTGGACCTCGTCATTCAACCACCAGGTCTCTTTGTCCTCCTTTCTCTGTGCAGAGGAAACCCTTAGCACCTTTCTAACCCCTAGCACCTTCCGAGTTGTCTCCCTAATGACCCCTACTCCTTGTGGGAGTAGGATCTGGGCTGGATACAACACCTATATTCTTTCCAAGAGGCAAAAAAGATGGTTCCGGTGAATGATTTTGACCCGTCCATCACAGTCTTCCGGCTTCAACCGTAATGCAGGCAAGTTTGACATCTGACTTTGACATATGGCATTGAACCCCAATGATCAGCAAATTTGTGCTTCCCTAGAAGCCCCAGGTTCTGCAACAAAACTCTGTCTCCTGGCAGTAGTTGTGAAAATCATATTCGTTTATCGTACCTCTGCTTATTTTTATCATTTTGTTTATCAGCAACTGACTCAGCCATGTCATAGGCGGCCTTCATTCTTTCTCATGTCAGAAAAATACTTCAGGTAAGTTTTCTGTTGTGTGCCCCTAGTGTGAGTCTCAAAACATACTTGGCTTCACCTCCAAAGAAAATAAGGAGAAAATCCTGTAACTTCTTTTGTAGAACAGTTGTAAGCATGGACCAAATGTACGATGTGCTGACTCCATTGCGCCTTTCTTGTTGGTTCCAGTGTCCCCAACATGTCCAACAAAGTCCTATAGAACCCTGATCCTGGTATAACACACCTCCTGACCCTTCCCGGCTAGCTATGCAGCACATAGGGTAACTGAGAGTTTGCAAAAACTAACACAGGAGCCTGTGTGAGCCACTTCTTTAGGTCCTCAAAGGCCGATTCACATCTCTCATCCCATGGATTACCGAAGGGCTCGGAAGGATTCAGATAAGTATTACCTTTTTCCTCCTGGATTTCGTTGCAGCTGGCGGTTAACCAGACAAAAATTGGTTCAACGGATGGACTACCTTTGAATAGTCCTTCACAGACCGCCTGTAGTGGTAGCCACAGTATGTGGTCAGGGCCATGTGGTCACAGCTTCATTCTTCTTTGGATCAGTGAATACACCGTCCTGGGATATGATGTGCCCTATATACTGTAAGTCACTGACGACTGACAAAACTGACATTTATTAAGGGACAACTTCAGTCCCTCCTCTCTCAAATGATAAAAGCCCCTTTAAAAACCTAGTCTAATGCTCCTATAGCGTCGCTCCAAACACATTTCCCATTTTTCTTTCTCACAACCACAATGGGAGAAGCGAAGGGACTGCATGACTCACACCAGCATTCTTTAACTGCAACATATGTTGTCTCAGTGCCTCCACATCTGCAGGTGGCAGCTGTCGAGACCTCTCACGAAATGGTCTGTCCTCCACAGTTTTGAAAGTGTGCTGAGTACTCTTGCTGCACCCTACCTCAAACTCATGCAGAGAGAAAACCTCACTCCTCTCCATCAATTTTGTCACCAATCTTTCTTTCCACTCGCTAGGAACTGTTAAGTCTCCAAAGTTAAAAGACTAAGGTGTCGTGACTCAGCCACGATCTCCTCCTTTTCAGGAATTGATGATACAACATCAACTGGAAAGAGATGGGCAATTGGCATTCCTCTGACCCTCGTGATTTCTCGGGCCAACATGTTTCTGACTGAGACGGTGACTCTCTTAGCCATCACAATGGTGGATGCCTGTAACTCTGGTGTCACCAAAAGCCCCTCAAGAATCCATGGTTCAGTGGCAGGATCCTCAGGTGAATCCACAAGGATGGTTTGAGTGCTTGGCCTCCCCGGAAACTTTGCAACTCCCGCCCATCTAGCAGCCCCCCCAGGCAGGGGAGGTAAAATGACAGATTTGGTTTGAGTGAACCACACTGTTCCTCTTTGATCACTGTCAGAGTCAGGTGCCGGATGTGAGATTTCATCAAAAATCTTCCTTAATGCGAGATGAATGTGCATGGTCCTCACAAAGTCATCTCCCCCTTTCGTTCTACACAGACTGAGCAGCCTTTTTACCAAGGATGTGTTTTTGCCCACAAGTATGGGAGCCTCCCCTCCCTCTACGGAATCAGGACACACCAACACAAGTGCATCAATGGTGTCACTAACTCTTACATCTGCTTCCAAAAACTCCAGTCAAAGTGACAAATATCCATCATATGGATACTCCGTAGAACTAAGACGCCATATCTGCAAAGGGCTGATGGGTGTTAATGGCAAATGAGTCCAAAAGGATTTATATAGCAAAGTTACTTAAGAACCAGAATTGAGGATGGCTTTTGAATAGATGCCTTCAAGGTAGGGCCTACCAAGCCTAGCCAAGTATAGTGTCTTGCACTTGCTCTTCTAAATTGCTGCACTTGGTGGAACGTGTTTTAATCGCTGGGATGCCAAACCGTTCCTTTACTGGACACCGTGGTAGTTTCCTGATCTCTTTGTCAGTTTGATGAGGCGCTTATTGACTTTGGGTAGGTTTTCTTCACCTTCACATTCTCTCATGAAATGGCCATCCTCCCCACATCTATAACAAAATATTCTGGATATTCACACCTTTGTGGGGTAGCATTTTTTTTGTATTTGGTCTTAGCAGGAATCTTGTGCTGTGGACTCGGAGCACCTCCAGGAGATGAAGCTGTAGATTTATAATTTCAGCTTACACAACACTTATTTCCCTTTTTCAGCTTTTCTACTACATAATCTACTTCTGGTTCAGAAGCAACCGTTGAAACAGGCGTCACAGACTGTGTCATTACTTGACACCTGACATAATTTCTACTTTGGAGCACGTCTTCCTCCTCACTCACCCCCTTTAACAACTCACTGAAGGAAAGAGGTTCTCGCAGTTTGTGTGTCGCACGCAGATGGAGAGCAATCACGTCTGCTCCTGTCACAACCTGCTCCATCTGCAACTGATCCATGTCAGACAGGGCCATGCCACCTTTCCCGACAATAAAATGGAGCAGTTTTCAACAGCAAATTTCCAACAGCTCTTTGATAACTGTGCCTAAATTTCACCAGGAGATCAAATGTACTCTCAGTTGTTCCAAAAGCAATTTACCAAGCTTGCATGTTGTCATAAGAAGTCACAGTTGGTCTCTGCACTCTCAGAAATCATACAATATCTGCAGCTGGACCTTTTTGGCTCTCCACTATCCTCTGTTTCATGGTATTGTCACTACACTTCCACTCTTCTAGCAAATGTGTTGTCTGATCCGCCCAAGTATCGTACTCTTCCTGTCCACTAGGGGTAGGCTTCACACCAGAGAACATACGAAGTTTACTATAGCTCAGAGAGTCAGCAGAGGTGATGTGACATTTATTTACTAGAGAGCTTAAAGCAGTTATCAATGTAGTGTTCAGGTCAAGCAGTGAAGGTCTGGGTGAGTCGCTAGCATCAGTGTGAGTTTCACCTTCTATCTTTGGAAGCAATATGGTTTTAGTTTTAGACTTATCCGCGTGGTAATGAAACACCTGAATTGGCAATGGACCAGCTACCCCAGGAAGTCCGACAACCTCAGGTATCGTCAGATAAGTCAAGTCAGTAGAAGTCTTGATCAAAACAAAATGCGTTTTTGAAACCACATCATTGCAGCAATTAACTATTACAGGTTTCCTAAATGCCTTAACCAGATTCACAGCAATTAACAGAACTGCATCGGTAATATCTGGATCAAAACCACTGCATATTCACAAGCTAGCTGCTGTATTTGCACAACTCTTCAATTTGAACTGTTTCCATTTTTGTCACACAAATTCCATGGAGCTCATGAAACATTGTTAGCCACAGTACCTCCACGTGTGGACAAAGTTCACCAATTACACCCCTCGACGGACGTCACAATTCCACAAAACCAGCATTCAGCCAACTTCTGTGTTGCTGTAATACAACCTCCGCATGACTGTGATGACTCGAAGAACTTTTCCCAGCAACTTCCACAAAGTCTCCCTTCCAACGTTGTGGCGCCGTTCCCTGTCACCTCCTGGTTCCTCTTCCATCGTCTCCCACACTTCTCCCCCGCTGGAAGTGGAAACGACCCCAGATGAGGAACTGACATCACAATTACTTTTTAACCCCATTTTATAACACATTAACACATTTTTATAAACATCACATTTGTATCAAATTATTATTTATGTAACTTTAAATCACCAACAGAATCTTAGTGTTATATCTTAAACTTTGTTTCAAGTAAACAAAACAATAAATACACTGATATTTATCAAAGTATTACTGTGAGGGCGGGGCAGTGGTTAGTGATCAGCTGTGGCTGGGAGAGCGGACCAGTGGTGAGGCTGACGCTGCACCGGGCACAGGTGAGCGCAATTGTTTTAATGAG
>JAFBJS010001673.1:90538-120629 GCA_016785265.1 Paraplagusia blochii | reverse complement strand
ATATATATATATATATATATATATATATATATATATATATATATATATATATATATATACACACACACACAACTTTTTTCTTATATATAATATACCTTTAGTGGTACCAGACAAATATTTTTTCCATGACTATATATTTTCATCTGCATGAATGACTATGATCCAACAGGTGTGAGCAATGGACAGCCGTTTGCCCACACCTTAACGGGAAAAAAAAACGAGAAAGAGACACGACTCCTAAAAAGGCACACACATTCAAGCAATCACGAAATTAGAATTTCTAGATGACTATCTGTCTGTTGGAAATGTTCTGCGTTGGCGTCACACCAATGTAATTTGGCTGCTCTCTCTGATGACAGACTGCTCACCAGAAATGGCATCAAGGAGGTGGCGAGTGACGCCTTCAACGGCACAAAGATACACAGATTGTGAGTCACAAACTGAGACACAACGATAGTCGGAGGATTTGGGGACTGCAAAAGTCTCATCTTCTGTCATCCTCCTCTTCTCTCTCAGATACCTACGGGGTAACAAACAGCTTGCTCACATCCATCCCAACGCCTTTGCGGGTTCCAGTGGGTTGACGGAACTGTAAGCATGACATCTAACTGTACACTCATGCTCATCCGTGATTCAGCCTTTTCATCATTGCTTGTTAGGGCCAGGATCTAGACGAAAACAAGAGCCAATGTGACATGTGTGGGGTGTCTTACAAAAAATAAAAAGACTCGGAAACCTGTCAGATTTAAGGCAGAAAAACATCAAAATGTCTATGTTGATTTGGATTCCTTGGGGAGTGATTTATCTCCTCACAGTATGACAGATTTTCCACTCAAGTGTATTAAAAAAGGGGGTTTTAAAGGTAAACAGTGATTTTTTAGTAGTCTTAATTAATTGTCTGTCGAGGTATTTGAGTTCAATAAAACTCAATACCTTTCAAAAATAATTAGACATTTCATGAATTTTGTATAAACATTTCATCTTTTCAAATGTGTTACTGAAGTCACTAATATTCATCAAGACGTTTTTACCTTTTCAGTGCTGCCTACAGTTCAATACGTACAGAACTTTTTTCTTAAGCGCTGCCTGATCATAAATATTAATTTATGGAACCTTGCACAAAATTCAGAGTTTGCCATAAGAATGAAGAATGGTTCGGCACTGATACTAAAAGTCAGCTTCAGAAAATCCTTTGTAGTCGCAGCACCAGATTTATGAGCCATGTAATATTAGGTCAACACAAAGCTACAAAAGTCTTTTTGAGCTATGTGCCAAACCTAGTTGGTATTTTAAACTTTATGGCAAAAGTTTGCCATTTTGAGCACATTCAGAATCATCTGCTCTGAACCCTTGGTTAAAAAAATCAAAACAACCAATTGCACAAGCACAACCATCCATCCATCCAGCCATCCATCTATGCATCCATCCACCCATTCATCCATCCATCTATCCATCCATCCATTTCCACTTATTGATAACTCAGCTCACAGAGGGCAGCAGCACTAATATACACCACTCAAATCCAGGGGCGGTGCTAAGGTCTCTTGGGGCTCCAAGCAAGACATCACTGGGTTCCTTCCCTATTAGTGTAGAACACAATATATTTTTTGGTCAGGGCCCCCTAGTGGCCAGGCTCCTAAGCAACTGCTTTGCTTGGCTGTCCTCAAGCGGCCCCTGTCCAAATTAAACAGCCTCACACCAGCCCCTCATGAACTTTCTTGCACATTGTGGGCCCACTGGAGGGCGCCAACTACCCTAACCGTGATTCAATCTGGCCCAGGAGGCAGAAATTATACATCATAGCAATATAGCAAACATACACACATAATAGACACTTTTTTTTAAATAACTAACTGTTAATGAAATGTTATTACGGCAAGCAGCTATAGATGATAATGAAGTTCCCCTCAGATTAGGGGAAAGGGAATCAAACTTCTGGTCATTGTGATTCACACTACTGTACAGACGTGAACGGTGGGCCGCTTTTAGCGCCCAAGGAGCACTGAGTGGGGACAGTGCCATGCACAGGGGACACTAGTGGTAACCCAAGTACCCATTAAATAATATCAAGGGTCTCAACTCAAATAACTTTATAACAATATTCACAAAAGAATAAAACAGTCTCACTTTTCTGTATTTTATAAAAAGTCAATCAATACAAAAGTATAGATGATTAGAAATAACAAGCAGAAAATGACCCAGAAGGAGTCTATGGACCAGGGTTTTGAGAACAAGACACGATTTATCAAAGAGAGGAAATGAATAAAATATGAAAGATTTACCATAATTTTTGGTGTACATTAATGTGCTTCAATGTACAGCACATTAACCTATGAAAGTTTAGATCATAACAGTTAATGCATTTTTTGAGGAAAACGTGTCATCAATGCTTTATCAACCCAACAGTCGACCATCTCTGTTCTACGGTTGAAATACCAAACATTCATCCTCAGCAGTGTTTACTACTGAGTGCATCCAAACATGATTTTGTTCAGCATTGTCGACTTGAAGTGAAAATCCCTTGCAAATCGTGTTGGCTGCATTAACGTGGGGGGACCTTGACTGTGGGTTTGAGACTTCTGGATTAAATACTGTATAAGGTTCTACTGATTTGTTAATTAATTGTGTTTATTAAGAGAGGGTAGTCAGGAATCATTACACAAAACCAGTTTTGAACCAGCACACGCTGTTCTTCTTCTACTAAAACCAGTGTGGTTTATCTTTCAGGGACATCTCTGAGACAACCATCAACTCTCTGCCCAACTCCATTCTTGGCGAACTGCAAAAATTGATCGCAGAGTCTTCGTACCATTTTAAAAAGCTTCCTCACCCGCAGCTTTTTACCGAACTGCATCACGCCACCCTGACGTACCCTTCACACTGCTGTCCTTTCAAACACATACACAGGAACAGGTGGGCACCACCACTAAGTTGTTTATAGTCTATGTTTTTTGCTATTAGCTGCTTTTCTGTTGATCGTTTGTCTTTTTAGCAGAGTCTACAAAGTCAACTAATACAACATAGTGAAAATGACAAAAATCTGGCACAATGCTTGAGATGCCCCACACCAGGGACATAAAAAATTGTGATGTAGTACGGGACCTTTGGCCACAATTTGTAGTAAATCATTAAAAGACTGAGGAAGACTGACCCCTTGTGTTTGTATGCATACGCTGTCTCTGGTGTTAGATCGAGGTGGAACTTTCTGTGTTCACACCCCAAGGCTCGGGATGACGATCATTTCTTTAGAGAACACTGCTCCAACTCCACGTCCATCACCTGCAGCCCTCTGCCAGATGAGTTCAACCCCTGTGAGGATATCATGTCTACCACCTTCTTGCAAGTTCTAATCTGGGTCATGTCTGTTCTGACTCTGCTGGGGAACGGAGTTGTGCTTCTTGTATTGTTAGGTACCTCACTGTTTTCCTTAACATGCACTTGGATCATGTCAGAAAGAAAAGCACAGGCTGGAAATGAAAAAAGCTAGAATAAAAAATGATTAATGTGAGAATCGTCTGATAGCCGTAAATAAATTATCAAAATTCTGAAAAAGGCAGATTTCTGAATTGAATCTTAACCTTCATAAAAATGACTGCTGCAATAAGTGATTATGATGTTGAAATCTAATAAGGGTGAAACTGACAGAAGTCATTAGGATGTGAGAACAACTTGTGTCTTTAATCTTTAATTCAGTTCAAAATTAAATTTGTCAAAAATGAACAAAAACTGAATGTTTTAACATTCAACAATCACCCATTTAAATGTCTTTTTTTTCAGAAATATAAGAGTGAAACCCTTTGATTTGTTGGAATTATTTCAGTATCTTTTTAACATTTTGAAACTAAAGTTTTTGAACATTTAATTCAACTCTAAACTATTGGCGACCGCAGATGCTAAGATGCCCAGTCTCAGTTTTGTGTACCTTTACTATACTTAACACACACGTAAAGCGCACCTGATCGTAGGACGGGTTTTATATACAATCCACGACCACACTTCCCCCTTTAACGTTCTCATGTCCTCTACTACTTCCGCCTTACAACAACACACCCAAGCATACAAGTGTGCTATTTAAAAAAAAAGAGCGGGAGAAAAACAACCCACATTTCCCCCTTTAACGTTCTCGTGGTGTCCTCTACCACGTCCGCCTTACAACAACACACAAGCATACAAGTGTGCTATTTAAAAAAAGAGCGGGAGAAAAACAACCCACATTTCCCCCTTTAAGTTCTCAAGGTGTCCTTTAGTACTTTGGCCTTACAACAACAACAACAACAACAACACAGGTGGGATGCACTGCACTATGGGGCGTGCCACACATTTTGAAGAAAATGTAAAACTTTTATGTGCGCCTAATAGTCGTGAAAATACAGTAATAACTATTCTTAAAGTAACAGGGAACTGTCAGTTCACAGTTTCTATGTTTTTTACTCAGAAAATGTGTGACTTGTATTTTTTTTCTTTCATATTTCTCTGACTCATTTTTATTTTCATTTCCAATCTTAACAGGCAGTCGCACCAAACTCACTGTTCCTCGATTCCTCATGTGCCACTTGGCCTTTGCTGATCTCTGCATGGGCGTCTACCTAGTGGTTATTGCGACTGTGGACGTGCTCACCCGCGATCACTACTACGACTACGCCATAGACTGGCAGAGAGGCCCGGGCTGCAGCGCTGCAGGATTCTTCACAGTGTGTAACACACGTACTCTGAGATTTGAGGAAGTGACACTGAGTATAAAGAAGTGCTGAGCGTCTGCGTTTCACGGTTTTTGTGATTGCAGGTGTTTGCCAGTGAGTTGTCAGTGTTCACTCTAACAGCTATCACCCTGGAGCGCTGGCACACCATCACCTATGCTCTGCGGCTGGACCGCAAAATCCGTTTAAAGCAAGCGTGTATCATAATGGCCGCCGGCTGGACCTTCTCCCTGATAACTGCCCTTCTGCCCACAGTTGGTGTTAGCAGCTACAGTAAGGTGGGTGCAATGAGGAAACAACATTTTTATATTTTAATGTAGACAGGAACTTACAGTGGAGTCTTAACATTATCAAGCGTTGGGAATCAAACTCAAGGCCCGGGGGCCAAATGCGGCTCGCCCAGTCCTTTTGTATGGCCCGCAGGATCTCACAAAGCATTCAATAACGTCAATTCAGCAAAGTTTCTTTACCTAAAAATAAAAACTGTCATAAAACAGCAATAACAAATATTAGTTATGTAAATAAATAATAATAAACTGCAGTAACACGTATTAATATGTACTGGAGTAGGGACATCTTTAGTCTTCCAAGTACAATCGGACCGTCAGGGAAAGTGTTTTGTTGATATATGGCCCATTGGTAAAAAATACTTTGACACCATGAATGTAGATGGATAATTAGTGATGGAAAAATAAATAAAAATAAAGACAGGGTTATCTTTTCTTTTATTAATTCATCTAATAATCTGTTGCCATGTCTCAGAGCCAACAGTCTCTATGACTGCCACCCAAATCACACTGCTCCATACTGTGAGCCTTCCTCTGGGTGGTGAGCCCACTGGAAGATATGTGGGTTCTGATGGTGCTATGATCAGAGCACCGTAGTGGCAACCTGGCATCTAGGGGATTACAACCTGAGCCATGCAGATATAAGTCCACTAACCTAACCCTTATAAAAACAGACATACAGTATATATCTAAGAAATCAGAAGATTGGAACCAATGTGGTACCAGGAAAATCTGGGGTTCACCTCCTAAATAAGATCAAATCCCAATTAGGGATGTTAGCAGCAGGAATAAGGTTCATAAGTCTAATTTGGGTAGTGACCATAGACGTTTTTGACCCTAGGTAATTGGGTGATGAGGGATGGACAAATAAAACTAACATAGATGAATAATGTGATGAATTCCCTCAACATACATAAAGTGTGAACAAGGGCACAACAGACAGTGGACAGAACAAACTCGGGGACATAACAGATTGGAAAATAAATGATGCTCTTCAGATTGTGAACTATGTATAAAGATTTGTCGGTTGATCAACTTTCACGTCAGGAAGGTTCAACAAAATAGATGACTTTTCATCACGAAAGCAGAAAATTGTATTTGCCTTTCCAACCCATCACTACAACTCCAGCAGCTGTGCTAGAGACTTTGATTATTGAAGTATGAAAGTTAAGTTTTACTCTGCACCTATAGAATATTTTTCTTGCTCCAACTTGTTACCATTCTGCTAACAAGAGCATCAATGCCTCAAAGTTTTTCTGGGCCTAAATGTATAGTTGGACTTGACATACAGTTCAGAAAATTGTCTTCTAGTGTCCTGTCTGTTTTTCTCTAGGTGAGCATCTGTCTTCCAATGGACGTGGAGTCTCTAGAGTCTCAGGTTTACGTCGTGTCTCTGCTCCTCCTCAACATCCTGGCCTTCTTCGTCGTGTGCGGCTGTTACCTCAGCATCTATCTGACTGTCCGCAATCCATTGTCAATGCCAGCGTACACCGACACTCGCGTTGCCAAACGCATGGCCGTTCTGATCTTCACCGACTTCCTCTGCATGGCTCCCATCTCTTTTTTCGCCACCTCAGCCGCACTCAGGCTGCCTCTCATCACTGTCTCTGAATCCAAACTCCTGCTGGTTCTCTTCTACCCAATAAACTCCTGCTCAAACCCATTTCTGTACGCCTTCTTCACCCGCAACTTCAGGCGGGACTTCTTTCTCCTCTCGGCCCGGTTTGGCATTTTCAAGTCCCGGGCGCAGATCTACAAGACGGAGAGTTCTTCCTGTCAGCAGCCGGCGTGGATCTCTCCAAAGAGCAGTCATGTGATGCTGTACTCCTTGGCCAATGCATTAAGCTTCGATGTAAAACAAGAAAGCTGACTGTTATCCAAGGACATGGTGATTTTTTTTTTCACCAGCATGAGGGTGGTGGACGGACGGAGATTCAGAATACAAACAATACAGTGTTCTCTGCCACACCTCGTGATGCTGCGTAACACTAAACTTGTTCTGAAATCTCAGATGGTGTTGAATCTTGTTATATGTTCCTATCGATCATAATTGTGTTTTTGAGCCAGGCAACGCCATCACTTCCCTTAAATGGTGACATGAGGACAGCATGTCCTGGCACATCTAAGGTGGACGATTACTGTAATTATTAGTAATCCAAGTAGATCTCATACTCAAACCAAGGTATTAAAGTGAAGTAAATCAAATTTAACATAAACTGTGAATAATACTAATTATACAGTGCACCAGAGTATTGTCATAAAAACCATCTATGGTACTTTATGCCTTAATCTGCTTTTTTTTTATCAGTAAGTATCTATCTGTATATCAAAATACAATACGCAATTATTTGATGTTGTGTTTCCTATGTTATGAAAATGGTCATTAGTGTATGTATCAATGTGTTTTGTTTAAAGACTGTTGAAATGTTTTTAATAATTACTATTTTGATAAAAGTTGTTTATTATTAATTTTCTACTTGAGGGGATTTTGTTACAAGCACACACAGCTGTCTTTATCTAGGAGTAGTGTCCTTCAGAGAAGCCAAAGATCTCAAGGACAAAATGACCCCTCCAACCTCTGCGTGTGTGCCAGGGTGTGTGCACGTGGGTGGCTGTGGGAGGAGAGACTACACAGCTGCTTGTTCCGCTTATTACAGGAGGAGGGACAAGACACACAAGCACACACATAGAGGAGCAGGGAGAGAACTGCAAGCCAGGAATTCAAGGCTACAGCTGCAGGAAGGAGACCATCCCATTGATATGGATATGCTGTCTTTTACATGCCAACACAGAATGTGTGGGTGCATTTGTACTCTCTGGCCACCAGGTGATGCTGCCGGTGCACTATCCATTGTTATCCACAGCTCAAGCGCTTTCATTACGGCGTAACAATAACATCACAGTAGACGCTGTAGTCAAGAGCTTTTAAAATACAAGTGAAAGAGGGTGTTTACATCACTATTATTTAACACCGACCTGAATTAATTTACTACAACACTAACCGATAAAATAAAATGATAATATATTTGTAACCATTACAGTGCCATTTTTATAAGACAAAGACTGAACGCTTATTTTCTCTGAAACACTTTGAATAGACGCTTTAGTCAATTCTAATTTACTTACACTGAATGGATACAAAAATAAAGAATGAGTAAGTCAACTCATATAATTTGCTGGCTGCTCCGGGATATGTTTTTAAACAAAAATAAATTGTTCTTTTGTGTCTCTGCAGTTAAATGCAATAGCTAGTTCGCAGACAACATTGCCCTCTAGTGGCCAATTTTAAAATCGACACAATATCATTTTAATAGCACAATTGTACGCCATGTTTGTTATAGGAGCCCGAAGAGGACAAACTAAATCAATGTAAGGTTAGAACGTTAGAGGAATAATTACTAGGGTTTTTTTAGTCCTGTGTTATGTAAACGTGTCCTTCTTTAGTGCTGTAAAAGAATAGTGTAGGATAATGCGAAAAGTATACGCCTAGCACTAAAAATGTTTGAAGTAATATAATATGCCACCAATCGAAATAAAAGCATAAACAACAGCGCATTAATGTACTGACAAATTGATCCATAAGAAAATATGATTCTTCATTCTTATTAATTCCTCTCAACATCAAGCTCACCACCAAAACATTCACAAATACCAAATTAATTGATATTTTAAAGTAAAAATTCTAAGCTTAAATGCACGGTATGAATGCTGCAAATTATGTTTTAGCCTAAATTAGTGTGAAATTAGTAGCCTTGGAAAATATGTGGCTCAAACAAAGACAAAACTATTTTAAAAATCTAAAATAACTACAAAGAGAGAAATAACAACAAATAATCATGACGATGAAAAAAGAAAACAATGGGATGCAAGGGTATGGCATCTTAATGTCCAATCGTTTGAAAACAAAGCAAAAAATAAAATGTAATTTTAATAAATTGTATGTTTTGTGTTTTAAATTCCAAATGTAATTATTAATACAATATTCCAGTAATTTAAATATATATATATTGTTGCCCATTGTGTTTACTACTAGAGAGAAATGAACAAGTAAATATTGAAGATTTATATTAAATGGACAGAAAGCTAATGATGTATGTCCTTAATTATCTGTCACAAAGCGGAATGCACTGTGCCTTTTAATTGATTAAAATTGTACTAAACGTTGTTCTGTTCGTGATGCTGTGATGTGTTTAGTAATAAGGATAAGCCGGTTTCGGGTCTTTATCCTCCTAACCACTCGTACGCGTTTAATCGGATCGATGCGAGCGAGCAAACTGCGCATTATTGTTGATGAAGCTATTGATGACTTCGTGCATTGATCAAGACGCCGCTTGACCGATTTTGGACCCCAATAGAAAGGGTTTGTTAAGCCGTTTGTTACGAGGCTTCTCATTGGTTCTCTGAGTAGGAGCTCATGAAATGTTCGACATGATTGGTCAAAGATGCACACTTCTCTTTTTTTCTCGCGAATCTTTCCCGTGTGGGTTAATGGCTCCTCCTGCTACTGACTGAGACGGAGCTGGCACCGAACGGCAATACGGGGGGAGCTGTAACACTACCACGAAAAAAGCCATTACACCCCAAATACCAGCGGGTTTTGTCGCACTTCTGTTGTTGTTGCTATTGGAAAAAAGACTGCCCGGGTGAGAGATTAGTAGGAAGTGCTAACAATTTAGGAGCGGGCGGTCGCGGACAGTGGTCTATTTTTCAACAACCAACTCCCCAGATGAACTCCGTCAGAGCCACCAACAGAAGACCCAGGCGAGTGTCGAGGCCGCGCCCGGTACAGCCCGAACGGAACCACGGGGAGGGAGGTAAGCTTGGCTTTGCTCAGTAGTCGAACCGAGACGTTGCTGTCTGTGGGTTTTGGTTTTCAACCACCCTTACGTCATGCCATTCTGGTACGACTGCTATTCTCAGAAGCGGCGACTCGAACAGGAAACGCCGAGGCTTTTTGCTACGCGGCTCAGGACAGGCCGCGCTTTGTTTGGCTTGAGTGATTGGGGCTAGTGAGCAGTGCTAGCTGAGCTTAGCAGCTAAAGAGGTTGGGGGGTTGACTCTGTCTCTGCCTAACCCTAATGCGTATGTATGGAGCTGCACTGTTAACGTTTATAGCTCACATTCGGTTACGTTCAGCTTAAAGCAAAAGCTTTGCCTTAACACTATTTAGTTAAGTGTGCCGTGACTGTTGGACCATCGCATTCCCAGCTGTCACTAACGATTCCCGGGGTGTAAATCTGCGGTGTCTCTGCACTGCCATTTTTGGGGTGTAACGTTAACAAAAACATTAGCAGCAACTGGGGGGCAACGTTAGCCCCCTTGGCTGCCCCAGCTGTGGGGAGAGGCTTCACCGATCAGCTGTGATCGGTGGTGGCGACTGGGGTTTGGATGGTTTCACTGAGTCCATTTTGTGTTTTCAGGCAGTAGCTTGCAGCTGATTGAAGCTTCCTTGTTCTCAGCGTCTGCTAACCACTGCTCCATTTGTTTACACCGCGGATTTGCCAGCTACGCAGTTCAGTTTTTAGCAATCAGCTGCACGTCCGATTGGCTTTATCAACCAAGGCGCCTCAGTTTGACAGCACAATGAAAGACCGTTCTCTCTGTCGTTGGTGGAAATGCACGCAGTCAACGTTAGATGGATTTGACTGCAACCAAAATATTTGTGACACGACTGCAGCTCTGCATCCGCCGTTTATGAATCCGTAACCTTTGTCTACCACACCAGCTTCTACACTGTCTGTTAGCTTGCGCAGTGTGCACACTGGATGTGGGTTAAACGCACATCCTTCTGTTTGCATTGGCAGAGAATAAGTGGCAGTGCATGCAGTGTCTGCTGCAATTGTCAAATAAGTTACAAATGCATTGGTATCAAAGCAGTCTCCCCACCCCCAAAGACTTGTATGCAGGATCTGTATGTCTGCATATCAACAATGTCCAATTATTGAAGCTGTTGGGGTTAAGGAATTGTGTTTTGCCTTTGTTTCCAGATGAGGAGGCTCCTGCAGCAGCTGCAGCAGAAATGGCCATTGAAGAATCTGGTCCAGGAGCTCAGAACAGTCCCTATCAGCTACGACGCAAAACACTTTTACCCAAACGAACCGCTGCTGCCACTGCCACCGCTTCTGCCTGTCCCAGCAAGAGCCCGATGGAGGTGAGGCTGAAATATTCCATTGCATTTCATTATATATTCTCTTGCTATGTGTGCTGCTGCACTGGCAGATGAGAAGAGAAAATGACAGTGCTCTTGTGATTGATTTTGTATGGAAAAAAATGATTTTGTTGCTACACATCCTCAATGTGTCCTATTTGTTTTATGGAGCTAAATATTCTTTTTTTACAGGGTGCTTCAACTTCATCGACAGAGGCCTTTGGCCATCGCGCCAAGCGGGCACGAGTGTCCGGTAAGAGCCACGACCTGCCAGGTGTGTGTTGAATTTTAGCAGCTGGGCAAGGACACATACTGTAGTTAGACTTTTTTTTCTACTAATTCATTTTCATCTTTGTCTTAATTCTCAGTACATTGTATTTCATTAAGTTAATAAGTTGGGGTTTTCTGTCTGTGTGTGTGTGCGTGTGTCTGTCTGTGTTCCAGCAGCCCCAGCAGAACAGTATCTCCAACAGAAGTTACCAGATGAGGTCGTTTTGAAGATTTTCTCCTACTTGTTAGAACAAGACCTATGTCAGGCAGCTTGTGTCTGCAAAAGGTTCAGCCAGCTCGCTAACGACCCGATCCTCTGGTCAGTGGGAACAGATTTTTATTTCTTTTGATAATCAAATTTGTTGCATATACGCATTGAGCAAGACACTTTTACCCAAAGCAACTTACACAGGAGGTTATGTTATAATTACTATATACCTTGATTTATTTAATGAGAATGTTTTGAATTTGTGATCACAGGAAACGTCTGTATATGGAGGTGTTTGAGTATACACGTCCCATGATGCATCCTGAGCCAGGTAGATTCTATCAGGTGAACCCAGAGGAGCATGAACACCCAAACCCATGGAAAGAGAGCTTCCAACAATTGGTGAGTTGATTTTAGTAGTGCCTTTCTGTTTTAAGCATCCTAAACATCCTTTCACCTTATTTATAGAACAATAAAGACATTGTTATTTACATTTAATTACATCTTTACCATCTGACTGACTACTGCTGGATTAATTTCTACTAAGGGCCTGATGATAAGAACTACTCATGTTCGTCTTTTACCAAGCAATGATGAGAAAGAGACGCAGTGACAAGAATGTTGGCAAATCTGACTCGTTATGTGTCAGTTTCTGTGAAATCATAAACAAAAATTAAATCACAAATATCTTAAGCTGAAATTTTACTCTTGGGTTCATATTACTTGCAGAGAAAATTATTAGTCACCTGCCAGAATAATGACCTCTGTGTCCTCTGTTGCAGTACAAAGGTGCCCATGTAAAGCCGGGCTTCGCAGAGCATTTCTACAGTAACCCTGGCAGGTACAAAGGCAGGGAGAACATGCTGGTGAGTGGGAATGTCTTCATCTTATACGATCAATGCAAAGCACACAATACTCATTTTTCTACCCTACCCTGCATTAAATTGAGTGCAGTATGTGTGTTTCTTTCCTGAAATGTTGTTCCTTCATCCTGCAGTACTATGACACCATTGAAGATGCACTGGGCGGTGTCCAAGAGGCCCACTTTGATGGCCTGATCTTTGTCCACTCTGGCATCTACACAGATGAATGGATTTACATCGAGTCGCCCATCACTATGATCGGGGCAGGTAAGCTGGTTCATTTTGTTGATAACTATGGTGACATTATCTTGTCTGGTGAAGACAATCTGTGACTGTCCGCATGTATCTTATCTTATTTGTATTTTATTATTTAGCTGAATAAATATTTTTGTTATCAGCTCCAGGTAAAGTCGCTGATAAGGTGGTTATAGAAAATACCAGAGACTCGACGTTTGTCTTCATGGAGGGCTCAGAGGATGCTTATGTGGGATATATGACTATAAAGGTAAAGACTCTCCAAACTTCTCACTTTTACTCATTTTTGTCTTATTTAATATGAATATTAAACAAGGGGCAGTTGGCCTAGTGGTTAAGGAAATGAACTTGGGTCCGCAAGGCCCCCCGGTTCGGATCCCCCCTACCACAGGGGGTTGGCTCAGCTAGCTGCCCCCTACTCCCATTAGTGATGGATTAAATGCAGAGGCAGAATTTCCCTCAAAAAACTCTCTCTATATATATTCTGCCTGTGAATTATTTTTTTTAACATGATATGAGTAACAGTAGCATAGTTGCTTCCAGCAGAAAATGTTCATTGTGGATTTAGTGGGCGGACAGGAGCCTGTTGTGATACTAGTAAGCTTGACCCTCGTCTGGGCTTCACTGCGTTTTCTCGCCACAGTTCAATCCTGACGATAAGTCGGCGCAGCACCATAACGCCCATCACTGTCTGGAGATAACCGTCAACTGCAGCCCCAACATTGATCACTGCATCATACGCTCCACATGCACAGGTAACGAATGATAACTTCATGTATTTGTTCTTTTTATACAGTAGAGTCATGGAAACTTGTTGTTTCTGCTACTTGTTGTGTAAACGTTACCAGGATGGGACAGAGATATCAAACCTGCATGCTTGATAAACGTTGCATTTCTGAGAGTGAGAAATATTATAGAGAAATGCCGCATATGAATAATCTTAGTCCTCAAAAACTTCTCCTGGTACTTGTGTTGCATTTGTAGTTGCATCACTACTACAGTACAACTTAACATGTTTCTCTGTGTGCAGTGGGGTCAGCTGTGTGTGTGAGTGGCCAGGGAGCGTGTCCAACCATCAAACACTGCAACATCAGCGACTGTGAGAACGTGGGCCTGTACATCACAGACCACGCACAGGTACAGTACTGCTCAATTAAGATTACAACATTTGTTTGTTTTTTTACAATTTACAAGAAAGGATTGCAAACATTCTCCACCTCTCCCCACAGGGCATTTATGAAGACAATGAAATCAGCAACAATGCACTAGCAGGAATTTGGGTAAAAAACCACGGCAATCCCATTATAAGACGAAACCACATTCACCATGGACGAGATGTGGGAGTGTTCACCTTTGATCACGGCATGGTACGAACCTTTTTTACCCTTTTCACTGTCAGTATGGGCTACTTACACAAGAGTAGGGCAATCTGAGTCTTCCCCTTCTCCTTTTTTTTTAGGGCTACTTTGAGAACTGTAACATCCACAGGAACCGTATAGCAGGTTTTGAGGTGAAGGCTTATGCCAATCCTACAGTGGTGCGCTGTGAAATCCATCACGGCCAAACAGGAGGCATCTACGTCCATGAGAAGGGACGGGGGCAGTTTATAGAAAACAAGATTTATGCCAATAACTTTGCCGGAGTGTGGATCACATCCAACAGTGATCCAACGATACGGTGAGAATCAACAAAATCAACCTTTTTTGTGCCACGGGCCAGTTAAATGTCTTGCACTATTTTCATTGACCAGCCGTTAAGTTGTGGCAGATACCCCTTAATCAAATTTAATTTCCAATGTATTTTCCTACTTATAGAAGTACCCAAATTACCCAAATTAACCCGGCCCAGTGGTTGGGGACTGCTGCATTAACTAATAATTGACTTGCTAAATAATGTCCTTTTATTTTAATTTAGGGGAAATGCAATATTCAACGGTAACCAAGGGGGAGTGTACATATTCGGTGATGGTCGAGGTTTGATAGAGAGCAACGACATCTATGGCAACGCCCTGGCGGGAATTCAGATCAGAACCAACAGTTGCCCCATTGTCCGGCACAACAAGATCCACGATGGACAACACGGCGGCATCTACGTGGTAATTGTGTTTGCCGTTCATCACAACCAGAACCTTGAACATTAATCTCCTTCTCATCAGCGCTTACTCTGTGTTTCAGCACGAGAAAGGTCAGGGTGTGATTGAGGAGAATGAGGTTTACAGCAACACACTAGCTGGAGTCTGGGTGACAACAGGAAGTACACCTGTTCTCCGCAAGAACCGCATCCATAGTGGCAAACAGGTAATAAACCCCTGGACAGTAGGCTGGGAGATAAACAAAGCTAAATTATTAGGGGGAAAATGTATATATGCGTGAATAGTTGTCCTCTATTGTAACGTGTTTGTCTATTTGTTAGGTTGGCGTTTACTTCTATGACAACGGCCACGGTGTGTTGGAAGACAATGACATCTACAATCACATGTACTCTGGTGTGCAAATAAGGTAAGATGAATTGGTGCACTTTGTTGCTTATTTGTCTTTAAGTCACACTTGTCTTTTCCCAAACATTAAAAGCAAGCGGTCTTTCTGTTGACAGAACGGGGAGCAATCCCAAGATCAGACGCAACAAGATATGGGGAGGTCAGAATGGAGGAATTTTAGTCTACAATTCAGGTTCGCCATTTTTTAAAAATTATTATTATGATTATGGCCTCTCTTGTTATCCCTTGGGAAGACTTTGAAATCACAATGTAACACTTTGTAGCACAGACACTTTTTTTATAAGCCAACTTTTAATTCTACTAGCTGATAATCTTTTCTCTGTCTCAGGTCTGGGCTTCATTGAAGACAACGAGATCTTCGATAATGCCATGGCAGGAGTATGGATCAAAACAGACAGCAACCCCACACTGAGGAGAAATAAGATTCACGATGGCCGTGATGGAGGCATCTGCATCTTCAATGGAGGGAGAGGTATAGAAGAGGAACATGACTCTTTCATCTTCTGCTTCCAAAACACAGTGCCCAGAGTCCTGGGTTCAATTCCCCAAAAAATCACAAGCTTGGTGCTGTTAACATGTTAACAAGTACTTCCCAAAATTGAGATCTATAGAGTGCAACTTATTTCCTTAAAATGTGTTTTTCCCCACTATGCTTCTCTGCTTCTCTTGTTTTTGCACTTTTTGGGTTTATGCTGTGGTTCAATCTTAGTTAAGAAGATTATTAATATTTCTTTATTGCAGGTCTTCTGGAAGAGAATGACATCTTCAGGAATGCTCAAGCGGGTGTTTTGATCAGCACCAACAGTCACCCAATTCTCCGCAAGAACCGCATTTTTGACGGATTTGCTGCTGGTCAGTTTCTCCCCTACCCTCTCAAGGCTAAACAACTGTCTCCACACTTAATCTCTGCTGTTGCTGATGTCTGATTTCTTTTGTTCCCATTGTCTCAGGTATTGAAATCACAAATCACGCCACAGCAACGCTTGAGGGAAACCAGATCTTCAACAATCGCTTCGGAGGCCTTTTTCTGGCCTCAGGAGTCAATGTCACAATGAAAGGTGTGAAGCCGGATTTTGTAATAAATACTTGCTTCTGTTCCATGCCGCTTTGATCTTATTTATTTATTTTTTCCTTTTAGATAATAAGATTCTCAATAACCAGGATGCCATCGAGAAGGCGGTGAGCAGAGGACAGTGTCTCTACAAGATCTCTAGCTACACTAGTTACCCAATGCACGACTTCTACAGGTAGGACGGAGTAATAAGTTTAAATAGACATTTAAATATATGTAAAGGCTTATTTGCTATAAACATTTTTTTTTCCCATTAAATGTTTTTCTTTTCTGCAATGTGACTGAATGGGGTTTGTCTCTTCAGGTGTCACACCTGTAACACGACAGACAGGAACGCCATCTGTGTAAACTGCATCAAAAAATGCCACCAAGGACATGACGTAGAGTTTATACGGCACGATCGGTGAGACGCATCATAGTGTCTGTGGTCTTTGTCTGCGTTAAGGACAGTGATGGGGAGGCTCTAACTTGTGTCATCTTTTGCCGACAGGTTTTTTTGCGACTGTGGTGCGGGAACATTGTCAAACCCTTGCACGCTGGCCGGAGAGCCCACACACGACACGGACACTCTGTACGATTCAGCGCCACCCATAGAGTCCAACACGCTGCAACATAACTGAAAAAAGCATCTGCTTCAATCTCTCCCGCCTCCCATGAAGCAAACAAAACACACGACATCGCTCAACCAGACACACACACACAAAAAAAACACTTTCTGCAAACAGTCATTGACATGAACCCATCCACTCGGAGCCATTAGAAACCCTGAGAGACTCAAAGACTGCTGAGCTCTCAGGACGGGCTACTGGTGGACACAGGATGCAGAGGGAGCAACTTCCTGCACACTGCACTCTCGCCTCCAGTAGAGGGAGCAGATGTACTGTGGATCGAGTGACAAGAACAGCCACATGAGTTTTCCTCTGGAGTATTTCTGATCAGTTGGCAAAGACGAGAGGGGGGGACGACAACATTGAGATCAGCCCTGATTGTCCTTCATCGACTGCTGTCAAAGACACTTCCTGCTTCCTCACAGCCGTCACCCGCATTGCCTGATCCATTGGTTGTAATTAAGCAACGGATGGAAGGATGTTGTTCTGTTGTGTGTGGATAAAGGAAAAAAAAATGTGTGTGCGTGAGTCTGTGTGTGTGTGTGTGTGTGATGGAGCACTTGGGCTATGTTTTTGTTTGTTTTTGTTTTTTTTTTTTAATGTTTCAATTGATTTTATTTCAATGCTTTTTCATGTAGTTTTGTATTTTCAAGCAAAAAGCAGACTGTATTTGAATGTCCTTTATTTTATTATATATTATTATAATTATTTTCTTTGGTTAGCTTTCCTCACCCCCCAACACCCAGGCAGACTGCAGAAACTCAGTGTCCCAGTGGAAATGTTCTTTCTGTGAAAGAGAATCTCGTTTAAACACTAAAAACCCTCTCCACAACAAGAGCTCAAAGGCAGGTGGAGGAACTCCACACTTGTATAAAGGTGTGTTTGTGTGTGTATGCGTGTCTGTAAAATTATGTTGTGTACAGTGAATGTTTGAGAGTTTATGTTAATAAGTTGAAACAGTCAGTGTTTTGGTTTTTTTTTTTCTATTTTATTTTAGGAGAGGGTTCCAATAGGAGGCGCTAAAGCTCCTATGTAACTGGAACTTGTGAGTCAATCTGCAGTCCCACCTCCCCCCTCCTGCCGCCTCCCACCCTCCGTCCTCTGTGTATCGTGGTGACTGTGGCTCCTCATGCAGCCTGAATCGTATGCATGTACCATAACATCTAGACTTAATATATTGTGAAGTATTCAATAACCATTATGTAGATGCTAGTTGGAATTTAAAAAAGGGGTATACTTTCTTAGAAAGACAAAAAAAGAAAACAGGAAACTGGCCATTTCTAAGAAAATAAAACTTTATTAGATCAACTATGGTTTCTGTTTTGTATTTTCAAAGGGCTCTTGTCGGGATGTTTTTTTTTGTCTCTTCTTGGCTTAAAAGTTGTTCAAAAGATTTACTGGCAGAAAAAACTATACTTCAAAGTTTAAGTAAAGTGGGTTATTTGTGTGATTAAGTACTTTGGTCCCTAGGTATTGACTGGTTGACTTGCAGATTCCCTATAACACTATCAATCAACCAGATTACATATTTAACTGGAGAAATAAAAGGTCCTCCAGTTTCACCAAACTCACTGAAAGAAAAAAGAATCCATTGGTTTCTGCTCAGTTTGCTAAATTGCATTTTTGAATTTGTTATGTTATCCAACATTGAAATACTTTGTGTCACGGGCCAGGTCAGAAAGATTGGGTATTTGCGTGAACTAAGAGAAATGATGAGTAAAGTATTGAATAAAGGTGAAATGCTTTATGTCTCTATTCCCCAATAGATGGTCTCTTTGAGAGAAGGTAGGACAATGATAAAATAAATTCACAGTATAATTCGGACAAGTTTGGCGAGTCGGATCCAGCCCCCGGGCCTTAGTTTGCCCAAGTCTGCCGTACACTCTTACCACAGATCACATTAGTACATGGTTGTTTGGTAAATGTGACTGCAATTATCTTTCAGCAGGACAAGGACGAGTTTTCAACTAAAAGACTGTTGGCAGTAGATCTGAGATCACTACATTTCATTACCAAAAATAAGAAAAATGACTTCAAATTGCATAGAGAACCCAGGTTGAATTAAATATTAAAAATTTTATTAGAATGAACCTAAACATTCAAGAACAAATTAGCACATCTGATGTTAGCCCACGTGCCATAGTTTATACATTTCTGGTCTGGATTATGACGTCAAACCCAATGGGTCAATTCTGGACCATCTGACCACAAGAATTCTTTGATTACACTCCGATTGTGAGTAACATACACACAACATCTACATGAAAGTGTTTATTGAACTATACAGCGATTTACAGAAAAAGAAAGAAACGGGTCATTTCACCGGAAGACAGCGTGCCAGGATCTCTGCTATGTACGAGTTATTCTTCGCCATCAGTTCCTGCTTCATCCTCCTCAGCTCTTCCTTCACCTCCTCCTCAGACATGCTGGCAGCTGGAATAGACTTTGCCTTTTCCAGGAAGTCCTGGATCAGGTTTTCTCCCACCTAAAATGGAGACAGGAGAAATTGATTTCACAACTTTACAGCTGCAGACATGTGTTCAGTTGTGTAAATCACCTAAACTCAGTTTAGCGTAACATGCTTCAGCTGACTGAATGGTTGTTTGGCACGCAACAAGTATCTGTAATTTGCACAATTTTATTGACTGGGTTATCCATCTGTGAGGCTAGGTAAAAGTAATTAATTCTCGTTCTGTTGTGCAGTTCAAGGAATTTAAGTACAATTTTTTTCCAGATCTAACAGGCTAATACTGTATCCTACGTTCACTTGACTGACTTCTGTCAAATGTCAATCGAGGACAGAAAGATTTGTTGGTCAATTTTTTGCAATATTTACAAGTGACAAATAATATTCATCCATATAATACATCTTTTTCTTTCCCTTCCCTTCAAACTAACCGTGACACTACAGTGCACTTCGCAGTCATGCTTCCTAATTTCTTGTGATGTCAACGGCAGCATCTGCTGCGACGGGCAACAATCAATTACTTGTTTATCTTTGCGCCGTCTTTTGGATTCAGGCTCTTCCTCATGTGCAGACTCCATCGCTGCAGGCTCCTGAAACTCCTCCAGCTCTTCCGCCTTTTCTTTCGCAGAGGCCACGACCCACGAAGGGAAATTTGCCATCTCGGCGACGTGGATACCAAAACTCTGATCGCACACACCTGAAACGCAAAAGGTGACGGCTAAGATTGGAGGACCTTCATGACGAGGCGTTAATAGCCATATGTGCAACTAAAGAATACTGCACATGAATGTTTGTTGTAAACTGTGTAACATCAGTTGGATGGAACGAATTCAAATTGTTCCGTGTCTTTAGAAAGATCCTATCTAGGCCTCAACCTATCACAGTTAAGCCACATGATAGACAATAGAATACCTGTTACAGCCTTGTACCGTTAAATCCGTTGAAATGGGAGCACCATCAGGCCTGATGACAAACTGCGCCGAATTCTCCATATCATTCATGGAAACCATCAAAACTATCTGTGTAGGTTAACTCAATCATACAGGTAATTTAATCCACAAACGGTTACTTCCAGGGCAACCGGTCATAGCAGGTTCCTTTCGGCGCTTCACCTCTCATCCACGAGTCTACTTCAGCTCTGCCAGTTGCCCCTGAAGTAACCATTTCTGCATCAAAACAATGACACCACTGAAACCAATGGAATACCACAACCACACAAACAGATGATTTCTGTTTGAAAAATCTAAAAAAAAGAATTTAGATGAAAAATCTAAATGAATAACTAAATACATCACAAATGGCAATTAAGAGAGGCTTCTGTTACACAGTTAAGATACAGACTGAATTCAAAATTAAATACTAAAGACATCCTTCAACAGGAAAGAATCTCCAACAGACACAGACTGCCAAAAAAATCTACAAAAAAAATGCACAATTGCAGTTAATTTTTACAATAAATATTGAATTTGCACCTTGACTTTTTTCCCTTTTTTACCTTAGGTCAACTGTGAATGGCAGTCTGACAGCCCTGCACTACAGTAACTGCCTCAATTGTGAAGCAGTAAAGGCAATAAACAGGTAGAGGCCACTAAGTAAACCCTGAACTGGCATTGATTTAGCAAACAAATAGCTGCAACATTGGAAAAGTTTAAACAATGTGCAAACGAAAGAATCTACACTATCACAGATCAATTAACAGTTGACTTGTTTTAACCTTAGAAATTGAGGTCAAACTTTACCAGATGCTTCCTTCCATTCCGAAGTACCTAATAGTAAATTTTCTTGAAAAAGGCACAATAAGGAGTGATTGAATTGTACAAGATCAGGTATAAATTAAATATATATATATATATATATATACTAGGGGTGTGACAGTTCACTCACATAACGATCCGATTCATATATCAATTCACAGGCTACGATGCGATTCGGGAACGATTCATAAAAAATATTAAACGATCGATTCGGTTCAGTTCGATTAGTTTTTTGAATCTTGAAAAAATTTTGCAACTCCACTATAACTTTATACAGCTGCCAGTCTTTTTTAGTTTAGTTTTAATTAAAAGGGGAAAAACACATGATTACACATAGTTAAATAAGAAAGAATCATCCAAAGGCTAGTTTTCATCTGTAGTCCTCTGGCCACGATGTAAAAAGGCAAGAAGCACACAATACATATACAATAGAAAGTACATATGCAAACACTTTTTATACAATAAGACATTTTTTCAGCTTCATCTGGCATCTCCTTTTGAATTGCATGAACATTTGCCAGATTTAACTTGATTTTTTTTTACACAATTTGTCTATAAGGCCTTTAAAGGAGAGCTGTGAATCTAATATTAACCCAGGATATTTATACTGATTGACAATTATTGTATTTTATCTCCATTAACAAGTATATCAGGATCAGGTGACTCTCTACTTATTTTAGTGAAATACATGCCTACAGTTTTAGAAAGGTTTAGCTGTAGACAGCACTCCTGTAACCAGATTGTCTCACAGGACATTGTTTTGTAATAAAACGACCCATAGATTCCGTTACTGCCGAACTGTGGTTGTAAGTTTATTTATTTGTTTATTCTGTCCGTTCCTCTGACTACTGGTGGTTCCTGCCGTGCCAGCGTCACCATCACCCAGTCATCAGTCCCACTCTGCCGTCTCTCAGGGTGACTGTTAAGGTGTGTTGGACCTTCAGTGTATTCAATTGTCAGTCGGAAAATTGTGTTGCTTTTATCCATCTTCCCATCCTTTTTGAAAAACCAGATGTCCAAACCTTAGATTTTAAATGAGAAACACTGCAAGTTTCGTCTGTGTTGTCGTGCATGTTGCACGACAAATCTGAACCAAATCTGAACCATTGGACCGTTTTACTGTATTATCGATCGTTCGGGGCTTTTTGGACCGGTGCACTGGGATCGTGTAGGTCACAGACGAATAACCAATCCAAAACCATTCATTTGCGCAGCCCTAATATATACTGTATACGTATATGTTGTCAAACACGGACTTCTGGTGAAACAAAAAGAACCAGAAACATCTTTACTGACCTGCTCTGACTCTGTACAGCATGGTGAGTGTGTCATGGGACGTCAGGGCTGTCACATGAAGGTTGTGGACACTGGACTGTTGTGCAGCAAGTGCCGTCAACTCATGGAAGTGCGTGGCAAACAGACAGAAGCAGCTGATCTTGGACACTATGTGTTCACTGATGGCCCAGGCCAGACCGAAGCCATCGTACGTGGACGTGCCTCTGCCCAGCTCATCGATTATGATCAGCGATTTCTCTGTGGCTGAGCTGGGGGATGAACATTAGTGCCGATGAGTAAAGCACCCTTGATTTGCTACAACTCTGTGTAGGATTTCCATCCTACCGTAAAATGGCAGCAATTTCCAACATCTCAGCCATGAAGGTGGACACTCCCTTCAGCTGGCTGTCTCCGGCCCCAACTCTGGCCAGGATGCTGTCAAACACACTCAGCTCTGCCTTTTCACATGGTACAAAACAGCCGATCTGAGCCATCAGAGCGATCACACCCACCTGGCGGATGAAAGTCGACTTCCCACCCATATTTGGACCTGTGGGCACGAAAGAAGCCATGAAGCCATGGAGCCATAAAAACGTTAAAGTTGACAGTTGTGAATGTGACGCCCTGGTCAAAGTAATTCAATAACGGTAATAATATCAAAGAGACGGATTTTCTTTTCACTAGTTTTCACAAAAGAAAAAATAACATTACTTCCTACAAATATTACGGTGCAAATATTCTTGGAATAAACAATAAGATTTCATAACATAACATTTAGCAGAAGATTTTTTTTCCCCTAAGTTATTAACAATTTGAAGGAAAAAAAAAAAAAAAATCAAATTACAAAAAAGAAATCAATTTATAGCAATTCAGTACTCAGAGCTAGAAGAAAATTCATTCAGTCATTATCATATGCTTGTGTGTTGCCGGGTCACAGGGGCAGCTGGCACCACCCAAATCAAATTGTGAACCTTCCATGAGTCTGGACAAGTGGCAACCTGGCAGCTGGCGGATTAGAACCTGTAGCCTTGCGGACTCAAGTCCACTCCCAAAGATTGGATGTTAGTGCGTTTGTTCTTGAGAAATGTTGGTTAATGCTTCCTAAAGTTAGAAAGGGAGGACACTGGTTTTGTGGCAACTGAAGGACCATTCACCGCCAATCAAATTGGCCTTTTGTGAGAAGACAACACAAAGCTCCTGTGATGATCTTCACAGTTGATGGGATGTAAATCAGATTAATCAGCCTTAATCAGACCGAACCAAAAACCAGACATTATGGGCTTCTTGTAGTGGTCTTGATGAAAAGTCTGGTAGACCAGAAGGGAGAACCCAGTCAGACAACGTTCCAAGGAAAACTTTGAAAGTAAACCTAGTTCATTCACAAAATCTTCTCTTCATCTTCTGATTCTAAACCTAACCAAAAGTGTCACCATTTGTCATAAGAGCTGACCACAACTGATGAGATTCTTTTCCGTTTTACTGATTCATTTTTTTTCCAGCAAATACCCCGTGGTCCTGTGACTGACTGACTCCTCTTCACACGTGCTCGGTGTAAAGACAACACCATATGGAATTTGATCAAGACTCATGTCCCCGACCACTGCCCCCACCGACGCCGGGAAATTTGTCGCCTTTAGGTTGTGCGTGATTGTCACAAGTCACACTATTCCCAGTAAGGAAACCAGTAAATTTATGTTCCCAGTAAAAATGCTCTCGTCATCATAAGTTATAGATTCCCATAACATAGATAATTACCATTTTTATTCTGAATAATTTGTAATCAAATTACCAATAGACAAAGTAGTGGGGGATCCTTGTCTTCAATTCAATCTCAGACTCATCTTGACAACACACGTTTATACCTGTAATGATATAGAAGTTCTTCTCTCCCTGGACAAAGCTGATATCGTTGGGTATGAAGCTGGTGTCTGGGTCATTCTCCATGCAAGGGTGTCTGGCCTGCAGGAGCTCCATGCGCCTGCTTCCATCATCAAGGAGACGAGGTCGAACATAGGGCACGGGAGCCGAGACGGATGCCACGGCAAAACTGGCCACTGCGTCAAGGTGCGCTATCAGGTCACTCAGCATCTGCAGCGGTTCCACGTAACCTGGTGACCGACGTTATATCAAGATCAACATTGGTCTGGAATGCAAGCATGTGATGTCTGTTTTTTTTTCCAAAAAAAAAAAAAACAACAAACCAAAAAAAACTAGGAAGGACCATCTGACCACAAAGTAGAAACCACAAAAACATGGTGTTTGCACACCAGATCACAGTCTGGTTTTCTGCCATTGAAATCAATGCACAACACACAATTAGGAATGACAAAGTGGACATTTGACAAGATTCCTCACCTGAGGCAATGTTGATTATCTCTTTCACAATTGCGTTCTGGGCCTCCTCGTATTCCTCCCTGCTCTTGGTGTACTCCTCGTTCAGAGAGCTCAATTTGCTGCAGACATGCCAGATTGTGAGATCGCTGACAATTAACTGATGAATACTTTCTTTGTTGAAAGTCAAGGAGACACTCGGACCTGTTTGTGAATCGCACACCATTCTTCTGGACGTCCAGCATGGTGAATTTCTTGTTGTTCCTCAGGCCTTTCTCCGCTTTGCAGGTGACCCTCAGGTAGAAACCCAACATGGCGTTGGACTCCAACTTCACCGTCTTACCAGCCTCCAACCCTTCAAGAAACACCGGAACACTGATGAGGTCAGGCTTTAAAAGTACAGGTTGTTACAAAAAACAAACAAAAAAAAAAACACATATGCACTTTAGCAGCTGATAATTCTTTTTTTTTTTATTTATTTGCAGATGTAACTCACTAAAACTAATGAACTCACTTTGTAGAAGACAAATTTGTTCTAAAGTTCTACTAGAAGTATGAAAACTTGATGAAAAGTGTTGGACAGAATACCCTCCACATCCAGGTCCACAACTGCTGACCCGCACCAAAAAAAAAAAAGAAAAAAAAAAAGAATTTGTAATAGAAGAGTCACATGACCATCATATGTTCAATATCCTTCTTGGATATCTCCCTCCTTTGGCGATGACGCTCACAAAATTAAATCTTTTATTCAACTCTTTTGATCATAACCTAGTTTACTGAAACTTAATTGATGTCAGTAACCTGTGCATCTTGGCTGGATTTTTCCTGTGACCTAGTTTGGGTTTGATCGGACTGTATGAAGCATTGTTTACCAAAGACTGGGAAAGTTGCGTTACACTAATTGTTAAGATATCACTTAATCAACAATAAGATATCCTCTATCTGCTCAATAATGGTCAATGATTCACAAATAATATCTGGTGACATGGGTTGCAAAGGTTTGTGACCCCAGAAAAAAAAGGTTTGGAAAACATTTGTATACAAGAAACTGAGCTTTCTTAGAAGTGGGCTGCAGAAAGTGGACCAGTCCCAACTGTGCAAAATGCAATTCTATTTTAGGGACAATATTTGACTGGGAATGAGGAAGGATTCTGCAGTTTTGTGATATTGTGTGTGTGCTGAGATTAGTGTGATGACCAAGTGACAATTCTGTCTGAGATTGTCATTCATCCAGGTCATGATATCCAAAAGGTTTAGTTGTCGGCAACTGGATTTCTTTTGGAGTTAAAAGACATTTCATTCCTCAACTGAGGAACTTCAAGCAACAAGCAACACTTACGACATCATGTCTACGGCAATATATCTCTACTACAGGGGTGTCCACTACTACTTCTTACTTCCGCTACTTTTCAAATGTCCAGACTGAAGTGATCTACCTAGATTGAAAACTTTAAATAGATTTACCTATAGAACAGACCTACATATTCACCTTTATGACTGTATAAAATAACATATGTTATACTGTCTGACTCAATACCTTATTATTCTCGCTTTAGCCCAGTGATAGCTAGTCCCTTTTTCAGGGGTGTCCACAGCGAGTTAACAATTTCCATTTCTCTGTCCTCTGTATCCTTAACTCTGACTCAAACTACCCCCATGTCCTCCCTCATAGCTCCATCTCTAGGATCATTCTTCTACCAATGTATCCACTGTCCCTCCTCTGAACATGTCCAAACCATCTCAATCTGTCTTCTCTAGCTTTTTCTCCAAACCTTCCTGTTTGTGTTGTCCCTCTACTCACTTCATTCTCCTAAAGAGAATCTCAGCATCTTTAACTCCTCCACCTCCAGCTCTGTCTCCTGTCTTCTACCTATTCTTAGTGTCTCTAATCCATCCATCATGGCTGGTCTCACCACTGTCCTGTAAACCTTTCCCTTCACCTTAGCTGACTCTCCACTATCAAGATCACTCCTGACTCTTTTCCCATGTTGTTCCATCCTGCCTGTCCTCAATCCTCCTCTCTTCCACAGTCTTTATGCCAGTTGTCTTTCCTGACGCAACCCTCACCATTTATCATTGGGAGCTTGGGACCGGCACCAAAAACAAACAGAAAAACTGTCTTGTTCTCCCTAACCATTAAAACCATGTAACAACATTGTGCATGCTGGGCCTGAAAGAGTATTTGTGTCTACAAATGCCTACCTTTGTTGACAGTCATATTAAGGGGACTTGTAAAATGATGACTAAAAATCAAGGGTTGGAGGACAAATATGGCCTCACAATTTGTTTCAACTGTCAAACGTTTTGTCATTTTAAGAAACTTCAACTTTTATTTGTTTAAAGTGCCAAATCAAAACCATCATCTCAAGGCACTGTACAGGACAAACTGCAAGTATATTTCCACGTATGTATGCGTATGTTCTCTCATAATTGCGTCTGCGGTGCATGTGTGTCACTGCACACAATGCGAGCTCCCCTGCCGTGCTCTGATGTGCACAGCAAATTACTTCCAAAAGAAAAGTACCACCTCCTAATTCTTAACGGCTTACAGTCTGGACTGGACATTAGGAGACACAATGCTGCAGCCTTTTCTATGGTTAACGTCACATGCCACTAATTCCATTCATTTCCTGGGATCAACGTCAGAAAACTGTGCAAAGAAATGAGGCGACTTATTCCAAAGCGCCTAATGTCATCAGCTGTGGTCATGAGTCAAATTCCAGAGCACTATTCCCCCGAAAAATTTATCGACTTTGATTCATTTAGACCAATAAAATACAGGTTAAGATTCCCATGACAAAATTTATGTGGTTACACAAAAACACAGTGGAATGTTAGGAAGAGGAGAATATTCATCCATTCAAGCACAGTAGGAAAATTAATTTCATGGAGACAAAGTTTGTTTGCATAGTTACCAAGTTCTCTGGCCGCGCTGCTCAACACAGCCTGCATGCGCTCGTCCAAATCGTCCATATTCTCTCTCAGTTCACTCAACACGGCGTCAAACGATGCCTTCACCAGGAACTCGTGGTGGTCAACCTGTCCAAAATGCATGAGCAGAGGAAAATGTTCATAAAGAGAGATTTACTTATTTGATTTGAGCACAGACTTCCAAATGTCGACCTGGTTCATATCCAGAGTTGTTTCAATCATTTCCTGATACTTAGTGAAATCATTCTGCAGGTCTCTGAGGGCAGAAATAAACACAGCTTCCAACAGAACCTCAAAGGTGCCTGCAATGGACAAAATGAACAAACAAACAGTATGGCTTTTTCATTGTTTGTTTTTTCTTAAGATGATAGGTGACAGCAGGCCTGGGTCTACCTGAATATCTCTCCAAGGCTGTGATCAGTGCAGGGATCTGGTTCACAGCCTGGTAGACACGGTAGCAGTCCTGTAGTGTAGCACTGTGACGGTGGAACTTCTTTGCCATGCGGTGAAGGTCTGGAAACCGCCGCAGAAGGTCCTCCTGACAGGTGTGTCTGAGCTCAGAGTCACTCACAAAGCTCTCAACCAGGTCCAGCCTGCATTCACGTGAAGACAAATAATTACATAGGTTGTGGTTAGGGATGACCGATAATATCGGTCCAACAATACTATTTTTGTTATACTAATACTAAAAATCCAATGCTGCAATGCTGCGGTCTGCGCACAAACACTGGACTTCCTCATGGGGTACTGACACTCTGACCAGCATGTGATGAATTATGTCATCAAACCGCACCTGAGGGCTCAACAACAATGCTGGATGCTACAGTAAATCTCAGAGGTCTGGAGTTTTTTGCGGATAAGAAAAGTGTAATTCCTCGTGACTGCAAGGAGCTGGTTACGTGAGGGTTGGGGGGTTGGAGGGCGGAGGGAGTGAGATTTCAACAATTTATCACGAGGCATTTAATGCAGTGGAGTAAAGCAAAAACAACATGGAATGGATTCAGTGAAACAACAACAACGCTGCTGCCTGTTGAAGAGTCAAAGTTAAATACGGTGAAGAACAGCCCAGAGCAAAAGATATCAGACAAACATCACAGAGTTCATTGTCCTGGATACCCTGTCATTCTCTCCTGTTCAAGATGCTGGACTCACTAAACGTGTGTTTAGTGAATCCCCATGGTCTGGTGATGATTGAAGACTGGTTTCCTCCAAACATGATGCCTGGCGTTCACGCCGAAGAGTTCAATCTTTGTCTCATCAGACCAGAGAATTTTGTTTCTCATGGTCTTAAGAGTCCTTAAGGTGGGATTAAACTCCAGGCGGGCTGCCATGTGCGTTTTACTCAGGAGTCTACCACACAGGCCTGATCAGTGGAGTGCTGCAGAGATGGTTGTCCTTCTGGAAGGTTCTCCTCTCTCCACAGAGGAACGCACGAGCTCTGAAAGCGTGTCCATTGTGTTCTTAGTCACCTCCCTGACTAAAGCCCTTCTCCCCCGACCGCTCAACTTAGATGGCCGGCCAGCTCTAGGAAGAGTCCTGGTGGTTCCAAACTTCTCCTATTTACGGATGATGGAGGCCACTGAGACATTTTTTCTGTACCCTTCCCCAGATTTGTGCCTTGAGACAATCCTGTCTTGGAGGTCTACTGTCTTGTGCTGTGAAATGCACTGTCAACTGCAGGACTTTATATAGACAGGTGTGTGCCTTTCCAAATCATGTCCAATCAACTGAATTTACCACAGGTGGACTTCAAGTAAGCTGTAGAAACATCTCAAGGATGATCAGTGGAAACAGGAGGACCACGGCAAACGCTGTGAATACTTGTGTACATGCAATTTCTTAGTTCTTAATTTTTAATACATTTGCAAAACATTCTAAAACCCTTTTTTCACATTGTCATTATGCGATGTTGTGTGTAGAATATTTAGAAAAAAAAAAACATAAAATGAGAAAAAAGTGAAGCACTGTAAATATTTTCCAGATGCACTGTATGTCATGCCTAATCGTATTCAAATGTATTTCTCGGAGATTTGCCACTGAAACGCCACTCGGTGTCGTGTCTCATGTCAACAATGAGAAGAGTCGTTTACATTGTGACGATGCTGAAATGTTTTTTTTTTTCTGACTAAAGAGGGTTTTTTACTTTTAAACTGCAGCTTTTTCTTTCTGTGCCCATTTATATTGACTATTGTGAGGGCTGAATGAGCCTGGTTTATAATGTTAATCAATGTGTGTGGAACAAGAAATTGGAAAAAAATAAATATCTAATTTGTAGTGTGTTTATGTTCTACACAGTTATTTATAGAATGCCTTTAGGCTGGTATCACACTAATTTAGGGGAAATTAGCAGCAAATGTTAATATCAGACATCCCTAGTTGTGGTAGTTTTTTTTTTCTTATTAAGAGATTGGCCCGTTTTTTTTTGTCC
>JAFBJS010001673.1:60955-73999 GCA_016785265.1 Paraplagusia blochii | reverse complement strand
GATGTGTATAAGAGACAGGTTTAATCATGTGAAACTTTATTAGCGACGTCCCTGTGACGTCGCACCAACAACAGAACATGACATGAGCAAAATCCTTTCTGCCCCAACACAATGGTCGCTATGGTAACATCTAAACATAGCTTCAAAATTATGGGAAACAATGACACCTGAAATGTGCTACTTAGGTCCAGTCTGTTCCGTAATTTACAGAACTTTGTTTTGGTTGTCACTGCAGAAAACCCTGCTTCACACCGATACGACGTCGGAAATGACAACAGAGTTTTCAGTGCTGTTGTGGCGATCTCGGCGTACTCTGCCATGACTTTAACGGCAAAGTTGATGTCTCACAAAGACGTTTAAGTTACCTGTCATTCGCGATCTCCAGCAGTTGATCTTTCCTTAATTAAGCGGGATGTATCACGTGACTCAAGGTTTTCAAAATAAAACAAAATTAAGACCCGGATGATAAATCAAACAAATTATGTGTATTGTTTCTTCTTTCTGTGCGGCCCGGTATCACTGATCTACAGTACATGCCATTTACCTTCTCCAAATAAATAAATAAATAAATAAATAAATATATTTATATATAAAACTGAGAAACTGTTTTTACGGAAATTGACCAATCACGGTTCCTTTCTTATATATATATATACATATATATATATATATATATATATATATATATGTGTGTGTGTGTGTATCACGTGACTCAAGGTGTCGAGGCGGATGTATAATTTCCGTAAAAACAGTTTCTCAGTTTCTATCAGACTTAACAGAAACCTTGATTGTTTGTCACGAGTGTCACAGAGTTGCAAACACACACGTTCCCAGCATTTCAATGTCCTGGATCATCTGCAGCTCATTGATGGACATGGTCATGGTCTGAGACTTCTCCGACTGGAATTGAAGAGACAGGAATCTTTCTACAAAGAAAAAACAGTTAATGGCTGTGTCTTCGTAGAACTATGTTGAGTCCACGGGAGTGCAGGTCTTTGGGAGATAAAAGGGTTATCACTATAACTAATGAGTCGATGATGACCAAGGAGTTGGAGAAAGAATCGTTTGCATTGTGTGATTCTCAGTTTGGTCTCGACGTAGGCGACAGTAGGTGGTGATTGGTGTAGGCTTTATAAACACAGAGAGGAGACCGAGGGGATAGGTGTCAACTCAGACCTCCAGCAAGAGAGTCGCAGCCTCTTCATAAAAATCTCTGAAAATCCACGCTCCGATATGACCGGCCACGGCAACGAGACCATGGAGAGAAGAAACTCCACCGAGGTCTACAGCAAACACGAGACGTCCCGCAAAGACTCCGAAGACAAGACCCACTTACCTGAGCTGGAAGCCGCGTACACCAGCATTCTCCGGGAACTGGGAGAGGACACAAGCCGCCAAGGGCTGCTTAAGACCCCGACGAGAGCCGCCAAGGCCATGCAGTTCCTGACCAAGGGCTATCATGAGACCGTGGACGGTGAGTCCGTCTTTGTGTTTCTCTGCACTTGCAGAACTCTCTTCTGATGTGACTCTGAAGTACAGTAGATGAGGCTACAACTTTAAAACTGTAAATGCTGCTGCTGCATCAATATACATTGCCATTGTAGTAATACTTATACATGTAGGACTATTCCTTATACTTGTACCACAGTGAGATCTTGTATCTGAATCACATATTAATATATTATAACTACTCCCACTTAAACTAACAATACTGCTACTGTTCCTATGGAAAGTAGATACAACTACAAAGTTCATTTGTAAGGAAAAACAAACAAAAAACAAACTCTTTACCATTGTGATTTACACCACTGCAGACAATGAATTGTGGCCTCTGTATTTAACCCATTACCAAAGTGAACGGTGGGGACAGTGTCATCATTGGACCTCAGTGGTAACCTGGTAGGCGGTACATTACAACATAATTAATACATACATACTATAATAACACAGCTTAATTTCAACTACTGCTCTGTAAATAAGAGGGTGAATAATGTTAAATCTAGCACTAAATATCTGTAACCGTAATACAAATGTTGTATGACAACACATGATATTTATGGTGGAATGTATACCGCTCAATGCTCTTTTCCTCAAGACTGCTGTGATTGTAAAATTCTAGCTAAATATACGTTTGTATGTCTGTGTCTCTGTTCTGTAGACATTCTAAATGACGCCATATTTGATGAGGGCCATGAAGAGATGGTGATTGTGAAGGACATTGACATGTTTTCCCTGTGTGAACATCATATGGTTCCCTTTTTTGGAAAGGTGAGTGAGAATCTGTTGGACTTTCTTAAAAATCTTGCATATTCCCTGCACCCATTTTGGGAACCACTGGACCACTTGTGCTGAATGAAGATGCAAGAGTTGTTTGTTTATAGTTAGTGTGTGACAAAAGGTTATTATTTAAGTATGTGTTGTTAGTCTTTTGTGGGAATTGTTCAGAAGAGACTTAATAAAATAGTTCTGTTATTTTCTTTAGGTCAGCATTGGGTATATACCAAACAAAAAAGTGGTTGGACTGAGCAAGTTGGCAAGGTAACACACACACACACACACAGACAGCCCCTCACTTACTGCTAACTTAACACCACTGACACAAAACGTTAGCTGAGTTGTTACTATGTTGCTACTAAGAATAGGGTTCAGAGATCGACTTTACCCACATATCAAAGTATGCGTATAGGTAAATGGCCTCACAGGCTTCGAAGTTCAGGAACTAATGTCAGTGAAACAACAACAGTTACTATCATAGTCCAATGTTTAATTTGTCTTTTCTGTTTATTTTTAATTTCCTGCCTTTTCAGGATTGTGGAGATTTACAGTCGACGGCTTCAGGGTAAGATTTAAATGCATTCATTTAGACAAAAATCTCCTAAAAAGAATCTCAGCATCTTTAACTCCTCCACCTCCAGCTCAGTCTCCTGTCTTCTATCTATTCCTAGTGTCACTAATCCATCCATCATGGCTGGTCTCACCACTGTCCTGTAAACCTTTCCCTTCACCTCAGCTGACTCTCTTCTATCACAGATCACTTGTGACACTCTTCTTAAGCTGTTCCGTTCTGCCTCCACTCTATTCTTTTTCTCTCTGCCACAGTCTCCTATGCTCTGAGCAGTTGAGCTTTGGAGTCTGTGCTCCTGCTCCTTTTCATTTTCATACACGGACAATGTCTTGCTACAACTGACTTTCATTCTTCTTCACTCAAATGTTATCACTACCACTAAAGCCAAAATGTTGTCTCCTTCAGTTCAAGAGCGACTCACAAAACAGATTGCCACAGCAGTATCAGAGGCTCTGCAGCCAAAAGGCGTAGCTGTTGTTATTGAGGCAGCGTAAGTACAACTAGCAGCTCATATAGCACAATAAATGTTCACCAGGACCAAATTATTTAGATGTTACTGTAGAATTTGTGGTCCATTTTGTAAATAATGACCAAAAGCCAAGAAGATGATAGTCGCCCTTTCTCGTTTTCAGACACACTAGGATTTATGCATTGTTCTTTTTTTTTTTTTTTCTACAAATCCACTCTGTTTCTCAAAATCTCAGGCACATGTGCATGGTCATGCGTGGTGTACAGAAGAGTAACAGCCGTACGGTAACAAGCACCATGATAGGAACATACCTGGAGGACCAGAGGACCAGAGGGGAATTCCTGCAACTTGTACAGCGCAACTAAGCACTGTCTGGAACCACAGCTGCTCTGCCGTCCCACATACTTTACTGTATTTAACAATAATAATCTACATTGAAATTATATTTGCTTAAATAAAATGATTTTAAAGAGACTGTGAGGATCCGAGTGTAACTTCTGTTTAAGGCCAGAAATCAATGGGGTTTTTTTTTCCCAGAGCACAGGAATTGTAATTTACCAAGAAAATAACATAGCCAAAACTGAATTAACAAATGAATATTGAAGTCTGTATCCCTGATCATTCACAAATGACACGCAAAAATGTTAACAGTAAAGCTATTAAATTGTATTCAAATTGAGATTTTTTTCCATTCAATTTGAAAACAGACCACATATAAATAGAGCAGCTCAGACCTCCATGCATAATCCAATAAAAAAACATATATATATATATATATATATATATACACTTCTGGAAAATGGCATTGTTGTACTATATGCTTTATTTTAAACCATTAAAACAAAATTTCACAGAAGAAATTAACACTTAAAAGGGTAAAAATAAATCAAGATCAGTTATTTACAGCTCCTAGAAGGGATAAGTTGTGGTGGTTAGAAAAACAACATGACCCTGTGTTGGCTTCTCTATGGTTAATGTAATATTGTACATTGGCTTTATCCACACACTAGCAAAGCTGGATAGAGATTAATAAAGCCATATATGATGAAAAGCATAATCAAAAAAAAAAACATATATATATATATATATATATATATACACTTCTGGAAAATGGCATTGTTGTACTATATGCTTTATTTTAAACCATTAAAACAAAATTTCACAGAAGAAATTAACACTTAAAAGGGTAAAAATAAATCAAGATCAGTTATTTACAGCTCCTAGAAGGGATAAGTTGTGGTGGTTAGAAAAACAACATGACCCTGTGTTGGCTTCTCTATGGTTAATGTAATATTGTACATTGGCTTTATCCACACACTAGCAAAGCTGGATAGAGATTAATAAAGCCATATATGATGAAAAAAGGTAAATTACGCAAAACATAAATTAACAAACAATATTACATATTTAACTTGTCAACCACTTAATTTCCTTGAACCCTCTTACACAGAAGTCTGCTTGTAGTTCTTGGTGTCCAACACTTTTTTCCCGCACATAGCACAGATTCCTAAGAATAAAAAACAGAGAATAAATTAAAAAATGTGACAGCACTAATTGGTGTCATGCATTTTTACAGTTTCCCCCTTTATTTACTATAAAACACAGAATAAACATTTTCCGTGAAAAATTTTGAGAAAAACCGTGACTAAAAATTTACTTTATTGAAGGTACTTTATCATCATGTATTGTCAACAATATCTAGACTGGATTTTAGTTACAGAGGAGCCCATACATGACTAAGTGTTTACCTTTCTTGTATGCACATCCTTGGCAATAGTGAGACCCAAACTGATGAACAGAGCTCTTGCAGATCCTGCAGATTGCAAAGCCCGACTTACTGTAGGGATCGAACCTGAAAAAATAGTGTTTTTTACCTGATTATCATAACAGCACAAACCAAGGGAGCAAATTAAATATAAACGTCAATATACTATACCTTGCTTTCTTAGACGTCAAAAGCTTGTTTTCATTAAGCTTACGCCCACCACCCTCTGTGTGAAGAAATTCGTTTTTTTCAGTCTTTCGTATTTAAGTTCCTGTGTCCAGTATTTCGAGACCAGAAATATAAATACAGACACAGAACTGTTTAATTCGCTATTCGATCTAAAAGATAGACTAACGATAAACTTGAAACAGAGAAACTGTGATATCTTCATGTAAAACTGAGGATTTTCAAATATTTTTACATCAGGATTCACTTACCTGTCGTATTCCGCGCTCCATCCTTCCAGGTGTCAGGAGTGATGACCTTTCCAAGCTTCTTCTCACCTAAAGAAAAGGGTCACAAACAAATTGTTAAAAGTATCTACAAGAACTCGTACTATTAACCACTGTGACGTCTGTCAGTAACGTTGCGTAAAAAGCTAACTGCCTTTTAAAGCTGTACGGGGAAACAATAATTGATGAGGCCTGAAAAGAAAATTAGTGTTAAAGAAACGATACGTACATTTTTCACAAACCATCTTTACTCTTTCGCAAATGGCTCACAAAAGATACTAACGCTAGCTTGTTAGTCTACATTCGTAAACTTCCTGTCTTTTTTTGGCGTAACTTCCTGTCTTCTTGGGTCGTATTGGTTTACCAACGACGCCTAGTAAGACTCTCTGTGATTGGTTGTCGTAGGTTTCGTATAACCGGATGAAGAAAAAATATGAGAAATTGTTCCCTTCGGGAACGTTTGAACAGAACAGAAAAGAAAATTCTTTCTTTTTATTTGGCATATAGAGATCAATTTGGTTAAATTTGATCTCGTTGTATATGGACGCAAAGACGACCGTTTGTTAAAGGTTCGAATCCTCAATGGAACTTGCGCTTTTATTGTGTCATCGTTGAGGAAGTAGTACTAGTCCCATGTTTACGGAAGTGGTGACATTCATAGTCCGTGCAACCTGCACGGCCCTAGCCTGGCGACGTTGAAATTTTAGAAACATTTCCACTTTTGTTCTAGTACTAGAAGTTAAAAATTATAATCATGTGGGACCACGAGATAAAGGCAATGGCGTCCACGCACGCCATTATAGCCGCTTCAGTATTCATGGCAACCGTCCTACCCGCAGCGCTGGTGGAGGGCTTTTCTGTTTATGGTACCCACCTGCTCTGGATTTACTCGGTGTCGTCCGTGGTGACGGTGGTCAGTATCGCCGTCCTCTGGCTAGTCGGTGTCACACCGCCAACCAAGAAGCACACAGTGGGTTATAAGGTGAGCTTGTTCCCGGACACAACAGTCTGAATATCAAAATGCATTTTTAAATAAAGAAATAACAATTTTATTTAAGGTTTATTCAATTGAGAAAAAGGCAATTGGCTTTTGTTTGTCTGCAGCTTTCACGGTTTTTCCGCTGTTGCCTGTACTTGTTGTTATCCTGCCTCTTCTTTCACACCGTGGTGGTTCTTTATGGAGCTCCATTGATCGAGTGAGTAAAGCATCGTGGTTATATGCGCCTATGGTAACAACAGAGATAAGTAGATACTGTATAATTACAAAAGTGTGACGTCAGCATAATTTTAATTTTTTTCCTTCAAATATAATCCTCCTACCCCCCAGTGCTGCCCTGGAGACATTCTCTCTCAGTGTACTCCTGACCTCTCTAACTACATTAAGATGTCTCTGCGTCCTTGGGCCTAATGTCCAGGCCTGGATACGAGTTTTCAGCTGGCATGGGTAAGATCAGAATTCATCAGGGTATTGTATAATGTTGTTGTTTTTGTCCGACTTCATGAAATTACACTGATTTGTACTTCTCTGTCTTCAGAGCAATGTCAGTATGGGACACCTGTCTGCAGATTACAGTGTCCTGCACATTAATAGGAGCCTGGTTTGGAGCCTTCCCTATCCCACTGGACTGGGACAGACCCTGGCAGGTAAGCACGCTACCAAAATTGGATTTATAAAATAAAGAATCTAAATAAGGATGCACCTTATATTCCAACCTGAAATATTTTTGACCATTTTCAATTTTTGTCTATTGCAACTAAAACAGTCAAAACAGGAAGACATGTTTAAGTGAGCGAACACTTTCTCTCATCTTGCTCTGTTTGAGCAGCTAACTAGATAGATTAGCTCATCTGATGCATCTGTAGCAGATGTTATTTATTTAATTGCAGCCCAAATGCATCTTCTAAGCAGCAGCGATGGAACACGCAGTGAAAACAATGAAAAATAACACTTGGACAGTCTGTGAGCACATGTTTCACTGAGATCTAACACAAGAATTATTGACCAATTTACATCATTCTTCTTGATGTTAATGTTTTTTATTGTTCTTGAGACCAGTTGATGTACATATAAAGTCACACCAGTTTAACATTTTATTTTGTAATTTATTATGTACTGTATTAGTAGGACATTTGTATAATTTTGTATTTGGAGAAAAGAGTCAGGAGTGATCTGTGATAGAGGAGAGTCGGCTAAGGTGAAGGGAAAGGTTTACAGGACAGTGGTGAGACCAGACATGATGGATGGATTAGAGACACTAGGAATAGGTGACAGACAGGAGACAGAGCTGGAGGTGGAGGAGTTAAAGATAGTGAGATTCTCTTTAGGAGAGACAAGAATGGACAGGATCAGAAACGAGGGACAGCACAGACAGAAAGATTTGGAGAAAAAGCTACAGAAGCCAGAACGAGATGGTTTGGACTAGGGATCAATCCAGGGAACTGAGATGCGATCACAACGGGAATCGGAAATGTGAAGATGGAACCCGGGAAAATTGTGAAAAATTAGTGTTTGTTTTTTCTCTCTTGCAGCCACTTCGGCCTACAATCATGAACTTAGTGTTAGGATACATGCCTAATGTATTGAGAAATGATCATGAAATAGTTTGCTTTAACATATTTCGCTTTTAAAAAGGAGTTGTGTAAAAATATTATTTGGGCTGAAACGATTGGCTAGTTTTTCAAAAGACCATTGTAATGTAGCAGATGTCGCCCACAACAAGTGGCTGAGCCTTTACAGGTGGCTGTGGAGATGAAACCTATTGTTTTGCATCACTAATTGTAGTCTAAAATAGCAATAATTTCATGTACAATGCAGGTTGGTACGAATAATTGAATTATATTTAAATAAGGCCTATACACAGGGTACAGTAAAAAATAAATAAATAAATAAATAAATACGTCCTGGGATTCCCGGGTAATAGCTCCTGTTTTCCCAGTACTTGGTTGAGGACAAACTCAAAAGAAGAAGATGTAACTAACCTGTGTACTTCATAACTTAATATATAAGCTTCTTAGAAATTTCACACAGAACATGTGCACATAGTCTGGTATTGACCAAATTACCCCGTGTTGAAGTGGGGAAAATGAACTGGGAATAGCCTGGATGCATTTACACTATTAACATCAACTGTATAATACAACTACAAAGTAATTTGAACCAGCATTAAGACTGTATATTTAAATTATGACCTGCCATGTATTTTGCCTACCTCAGGCACAAAGCAATCTGTATCCTCACAGTCTCTAAAAAATAACCAGTTATTGCATTCATTATCAGACAGAGATTCAATTCAGTGACCATGCAAGCTTTCCATTTATTAAATTAATCCATTTTCCTTTTACTAAAAAAAGGCAAGTGATTAAACTGTAATTGCACAGGGTGTTCAGTGTGATACAGCTGGAAGGAAAAAAAAGTGAGAGCTATGGACCTGGATAATTGGAGTATAATTAAAAAAAACCCACTGCTCTTTTCCTTTATGGCTGCATGGGATCAGTCTTGACAAACAAGGCAACCAACCCAGATCCATTTTCAATGTTTCTTCATGTTCTACCTTCTTGTGCTTCTTCTAGGTTTGGCCCATTTCATGCAGTCTGGGTGCCATGATTGGCTTCTTGACCGGGCTTGTCGTTGCTCCCCTGTGGATCCACTACCACCGCAAACAGCTCACATATAAATGCAAGTGACGCAGGTCACACGTGTTTGTTGCAGCATGTCTGTGCAAGTGTGTCCCCCACAGTCCGGCTGATGACCCACAACCTTTAAATTTGGTTCCTGTTGTGAACATTCTGTTTGCAGCCTACGGAGTGGACGCATTATTGATTATTGTCTGTATTTTGGTTGTTCAAATGACTTTTTAATAGATAAAATATAACGTATTTCACAGTCTATATGTGTGTTTTATTATTAGCTGTATGGATTGATTCGGAACAATTCATGTTGTTAAACAAATTAGGTTTCACCTGTTTCGCCTCTAGGGGGTGGTGTTGGATCACCGTCTCTGTGTGTGTATGTGCGCGGTTGATATTTTATTCTACTTTAAAGACAATTATTATCCAGGATAAATACATTCTTTTGTAAAGAACTCGTACAGTGGGAGCCAGATTTTTCTGCCCCTGAAGTAAAAGCCACTTCATCTGCTTAATATAATGAAAGAAGAACTTGGTTTGGTTTGGTTTGAACACATCATAGAGAAACAACATAAAACCCAGTCGTAAGTCTTGTATAGAATGTACGAACTGAAATGTAAAGCTGTAAAAAAACATAGAAAATCCCCACAAAGTCAAATAAGATTTCCTTTAATGAACTTTAACAATAACAGACAAGTTACAGTCTATTTATACGTATATGTGTGTGTGTGAGAGAGAGACCTCTGTCCCTTAATATGATTAACATTAATGAATTTATTCAGGGGCCAAGGGAAGATTTCCAATATAAATATAAGAGATGTGTGTTTTGTATAGACTTGGCAAAGAAATGGAGCCTGTAGTTGTTTGCAAAATGTAAAAAGCAATCAATGTTTTAGTAGTGTATTCATTATGGGGATGGAAAGTTATGGACACCAAGCACCAACTTACTGCAAGGTGTTTCTCACGCACACACACAAATGTGCCCAAACCCACTCCTCTGCACCTGAAATGGATTACTGATGAATACAGTTCCTTTTTAAACAGCCATTAATCTGACCCAACTCTATTTGGACACCCTCCTCCTCCCTCTGCCTCTTACATTTTCCCTCCTTCTCTTCACATCCCGAGGCAGCCATATTGATTCACTCTCAATCCAGGGGAATTCATTTCCCTCCTTCTATGCAGCCTACTGCTTCTCCTTTCCCTCACAGGCAAAAAATGACAGCTACAACTTCGAATTTAGGGCCAACAGATGGCGTAGACACTGCGGTGATAGCCCATTAGTTAATTATATCAAGAATTCTGTTGGGATTTTCCCTTTTTTTATCTGTAAAATTAACTGATGTGTATAACTGGTATTTCCAGACGTGATTTTTTTCTTTTTCATCAAGCTGACCTTTTTAGTCTGTGTTTGAGCTCCTGTACAAGGTTGTTGCTAGGGAAGGGCTGAGAAAAATAGCCTTAAGAAAAAAAAAACATAAAGAAAACCTATATGAGGAACCCTGTAAGTCTAGGTGTAATTCACAGTCCAATCAGCAACTCCATCTGATGTCACGCTGTGTCCCCCATTACCTTTGCTCTGCACGACGTTTTCTTCCCTACTTTCTATATTAGTCCTGAGAGGTCATTAGAAGTGGAGAGCGGTGGAGGGGGTGAGTGGGATCCTGGAGACACCATACTGCTGCAGTTTGAGGGCTGATTTCACATCGATCTGAACTAAATCACACACTGATTTCTCCCAGGTCTCCGTGTGATACGAGTGCAAGTAAATTCACACCAGAAGTCACACTTTAGACTTGATCATTTTCGAAGAACATGAACGAGTTGTCAGTTGAAGCTGTTCTTCTGGTGTGCTCTGTACGGTCATTGTATCTGCCCAACAACTGAGGGCTGTACGAACAAACACGGATTACTGCTTATCAAATTGCTTCCCTTTTTCCAATCCCCAAACTTTTATTTATTCATTATTTGTTCTCAGCCTGTGCTGTGGAGGCAGGACATTGGAATCTGAGGTGGCTGTCCCCTTCCTAACCTACCAACCCTGCTCCTCCTCTCCTCCTTCCCCCTTTTCCTATTAGGCTTTTGCACAAGCCATTTGTGTAGCATATGCAGAGCTGTTGTGCCACTGTATTGTTCTTGTGTGAAGGCTGGAGACCATCAGAACTGACGTACTTTGACTGATAAGTGTAAAAGATCTGTGGCGTTGCAGTGAAGGCAGAAGTCGTTCATCAGACAAAGCAGGTCTCTGCTCTGTTTGGTCCGGCGCCTGATCAAATTTTAACGCTGTTTGAAACATGTAATGCTTGGCGGCACATACTGCCAAAGACTCTCAGGTTATAGCAACGCCTCAGCTGGAGCTGCAAAGTGATAGAGAGGAACATAACAACCCGAGGAGCTGGGTTTAGTTGTTTTCACACCGCCTGAGGGGCACTGTGATTGCTGAATTGAACAGCTCAAACATCTGGAATGAAGCATCATCACACTGGTTAATTAAAACCAACATAAAATACGCAGATTAGCCTTGTAACTAAAATAGAGTTCACCTTCATTTACCTAGCATCTACAGTTATTATCGTTCTCAAGTATGAACATCCTTACCTATGTTACTGTATGAAACATGTATAAAAAAAATAGACTTATTTTCTTGATACATTTACTGAATCTGCTCTAAATTGTATATCTTCCATCATCCTCTTATCCGTTACTGGTTCTCAGGGGCAGCAGTCTCCAGCACTGCCACCCAAATCACACTGCTCCATTCTGCACTACAAGCTCTTCAGGGGGTGACGAGGCCACAGAAAGTTATTTGAGTTGGCACGGTGCTATGATCAGAGCACCTCAGTGACAACCTGGATGTGGACTGGACCTGGCTCTATGTGTAGTCATATGTATAGGTATAACCAATATACTGGATTGACATGCTATATGTGCCTATGTGTGCACATATAGTGTATGTGTATATGTATTAGGATTGTAAAGATTAATCATTTTGGATTGGTTATCGTTCAGTGACCAGCATGATCTATCGAAAATGCAGGTCGGATGGTTTGGATTTTTGGTTTGAATGAGCAAAGTTGCAAACTGGTTTGACAAACAGAACGCGTGGACCTGTTGCCTGATTGGTTAGAGACCTATGTGACCATGCACACACACAAAAAAGAAGGGAAAACATTTAAAGCAACAGACACACACCCACAGAACCATGACACACATGTCTATAGAGGTTGTATCTGTTGGAGTGTGTGAACTGTGACATGGGCTGATTTGATTAAAGTTCAGGTAGTGGGTATTACTCTAATCATAGCAACATGGCAGACAGCACAGCTTAAACTCATGGTTTCTCATTTTAAATTGAAGATAGATAAAAGCAACGTGATTTGCCGACTCTGTAGAGCGACAGTCGAATACAGTGGAGGTCCAACAAACCTTAGCAGTCACCCAGTGAGACTCCAACAAGCGCACGCGCTAACTCGTGGCTTGGGTGTGACATAGCAGTCTAGTGAAGTAAAATCAATGAATATGAATGAAAATTAAAAAATATAAAAAATATATAAAAAATATAAGGGTGTCTGTTTATCACTTAAATTAGGTGAACCGTTTCTAACCCTTTACATTTACATATGTATTTCCTATTATACATGTATATACATGTATTGTGTGCTTCTTGTCTTTTTACATCATGGCCAGGGGACTACAGATGAAAACTAGCCTTTGGCTAATTCTTTCTTATTTAACCATGTGTTTATGAAATGTCCCCTTTTAAATAAACTAAACTAAAATTAAAAAAAAAAAAAAAAGGCAGCTGTTTAGTGTTGTTAAAAGCAGAGTTGCAATTTTTTATCCAAGATTCAAAAAACGAATTGAACTGAACCGAATTGGATTGAAT
>JAFBJS010001673.1:1757-60762 GCA_016785265.1 Paraplagusia blochii | reverse complement strand
CCAAAAAGCCCCTATCGGGTAAAATGCAGTAAAACAATGTCTGGTTCGGATTTTTATCCGTAAATCGGTTCCCAGCTCCAGTGCCCACCCAAACATAGACATTTAGACATAGCCGCGACATTGGCCGCTTCCTCCCACTAGAGCGCCGAGCCCATAGACATGTATACATCTATTAACACATGTCTATGCAGGCTGTGTCACTTACTCTGCTCTTAGCAACATGGACGAAATGTATAGTGTTTCTCATGTAAAATCGAGGGTTTGGACAACATTTGTTTTATTTTTTAAGAAGGATGGAAAGATAGATAAAAGCAACACCTCAATTTAACGACAATCGAATACACGAGAGGTCCAACAAACATTAGCAGTCACCCGACAAGACGGCAAAGTGGGACTGATGTCGGCGACGATGGGCAAGAGTTAAAGAAGCGGACAGGGTAAATAATACAAAAGTTTTTTCAACCGCAGTTTGGCAATAACTCGGCAAAGTCCATGGCAAAAACGGAATCTATCACTTGTTATATTACAAAACAATGTCCTGTGTGACAATCTAGTTACAGGAGTGCTATCTACAGCTAAACCTTTATAAAACTGTAGGCATGTATTTCACTAAAATAAGTAGAGAGTCACCTGATCCTGATATACTTGTTAATGGAGATAAAATATTGTCAATCAGTTGAAATATCTTAATGTTAGATTCACAGCTCTCCTTTAAAGGCCACATTGACAAATTGTGTCAAGTTAAATCTTGAAAATGTTCATGCAATTCGAAAGGAGATGACAGATGAAGCTGAAAAAAAAAATCTTAATTGTATAAAAAGTGTTTGTGTTGCCTCCCTTACTTGGAGGTCAGGGGGTGGCAGGTCTTCTGTCATGCCTACACTGTGATAAGAATAGAAGAGACACACGTTGTGCTGGTGTCGACTTCATTGTAGCAGGATTTATTCTTCCTGTTTTACGTGAGCGTCTTATTCTCTCCGACAAGTGCACGCGCTAACTAGTGGGTTGGGTGTGACATAGCAGTCTAGTGAAGTAAAATCAATGAATATGAATGAAAATTACCTGAAAATAATTTAAAAAAAATATAAGGGTGTCTGTTTATCACTTAAATTAGGTGAACCGTTTCTAACCCTTTACATTTACATATGTATTTCCTATTATACATGTATTGTGTGCTTCTTTACATCATGGCCAGGGGACAACAGATGAAAACTAGCCTTTGGCTAATTCTTTCTTATTCAGCTATGTGATTATGAAATTCCATTTACGACTTTTAAATAAACTAAACTAAAACAAAAAAAAAGGCAGATGTATAGTGTTGTTGAAAGTGGAGTTGCAAATTATTTTTCAAGATTAAAAAAACTAATCGAACTGAACCGCATCGGATCGATCGTTTAATTTTTTTTTTTTTAATGAATTGTCCCTGAATCAGATCGTTACGTGAGATTCAGATTCACACCCCTAACGTGTATGCATATACATATGTGTATACATATATGTATATATATATATGAATATATATATATTTGTGAAATGTATATGTATTTACATGTGGTGTGTGTATGTGCGTATTTTATGTATACACTCCATATAAACTATATATACTGTTATACTGTATATACTGACAGTAACATTGGCATAGAGATATATAATAACATTTTCATATTTAACATCACCTTACTCAACATCACAACACACAGCAATACAATAATCCATTACTAGTAACATCAAACTATCCATTAACTAATAACCTACTGATCCACAGTTTTCAGTTTTATTCATTTTACTTATGGCTGTATCTAATGCATTCTTATTTTCATATTTTCTGACTTTCATTTTCTTATTCATTTTAGAACTTACATTTTACCAATCTATCCATTTTTTTCCATTTCCCCTGATCCTCATGAGAATTTTGATGCATCTAAAGAAAAAAAATATATATATCTGGAAATACCTTTAATAAAATCAGTATTCGACATTTTTCTAGGAATTCATCGGTAAAATCCTTAATTATTCCATTATCAGTTTCTGTCCAATGAAACGTCACATCAATCCCTCCCTCCCCCCGCCATCATCACTCTCACACTCTCACCCTACCTCTCTTCACACCCCTATCACTTCCTGCCAACTTCGCCCCAGTTTCCTGTCTTCACGCTCCCCCAGGTGTTTCCTTCATTAACAGACGGCGGGCTCTGTCACTGAGCTGTAAACATGTTGTTCCAGACTTGTCGTGTCTCTTCTGTCCTGGAGTGGAACCACAACAAAAGCGTCCATTGTCACTCCAGGGAAGCTCAAGTGGGCGGTCATCATGCACAAGGGGAAGCGGGCTGGAGGGATTGTGAAAGAGGGGTGGAATTAAGGGGACACTTAAGGATTTTGTGGTGAAAAGCAAATACTGTATTTATTATCTGAACGAGATCCTTGACGCATCTCCTGACACTTAAACGTGTGATCAGAATAATTTGTTTGTTTTTTCTTCTTCTAAGAATGGCTTCAGTGGAAGGCCACTGAGTAAGAGAACTAAAAAGAATCAGAAATTGGTCTGCACATTAAACTCAGGCAGTCTCTTGGCTGAGGCTATGATATTAAACATTAAAAAACATCCAGGTGGAAGCCTCTTTTATCTGAGTTTGCTTCTTCAATTTTATGGTTATTTCATGAGATTTTAACATTTCTATATTCACTTGACCTTACTCTTGGCAGACAGAATTACTTCTGATATGCTTTTAGTATAGAAAAATAAAAATGTGTGTAATTTTTGTAATAAATGTCTACATAATTAGGCCGATTAAGTCTTAAATAAATTATTGGCAACAGCATGTATGAAAAAACACTCATTTTTATGCAATTAGAAATATTCTCTGTTCACCTAGTGAATTGGATCAGAATTGAGAAGATGAGAGGTGACATGTGGAGCCCTGGTTATATGGGCTGTTAGGATGCCAATAACAGTTAGCAAGCCTGGTCAGTGAACCCCGTAACCATGGCAGCAGTCAGTAACATTGTTTTGAAAACCCATCAGACTGGATTCAGGCTCGATTTGTGAGGAGAGGATGATCGTTGAATGTGTTCTGTCTGAATCAAATGGAGTTTCTCTGTCAGAGCGGTAAGTTCATTCTCTCCTCCTCACCATTGTACCATAACTGTTGCAGGCTGCACAATGCACCACTTATCAGGGGATGCTGGGGGGAATAACATGAGGACTGTAAAAAAACTGTTCCCTATACGTACATATTTCTTTTGTCTACATTCACATTGGTTTTCTAATGAAGCGCTCTGCTTTTTTTTATTAGCAAGCCTATTATTTCCATCACATGCTTCATTATAAACCAGTAACAGCCATTGATTATCCATAACAAGGCTTGGCTCAGGCCGAAAATTATTGATGACATGACAAGAAGCCTGGCAGACTTGCACTGATTAATGAACTTGGGACATTTAACAAATTAGATTCATCTATTATTTGCACTAGCTTATCCGAGGAGAGATTTTTTTTTGTCTGGTTACTAGCCAAAAAGCATATTTGAATGAATATTAGTGGGCAGCAGGGTGGGGTTTTAAAAATCCTTGTCAAACTCAGTTGAGAAAGGTACACCTCACCTGTTGACAACTTGAATAATAAAATACATTTTATTTTGATACAGTTAAAAAACACAAAACAGAATCCAAATTGATAAAAACCAAAAATCTCAAAATTTAACTGGATGCATGAAGAAACAAAAGTTGTTTTTTTTTTTTAATTTTAAGCTATTTTTTTACCATTTGAGCATATGAATTGAAAAATAAGTATTTCCCCAAAATCTAAATCAAATTCTAAATAATTTCATAACATGTTTCAATTTGATGATATAAATGCAGAGGTTAAAATTTTGATTGAATTTTTATTATTGCAAAGAGTTACACAAAATTTTCCAATTTTACATTAAAAAAAGATAAGATTTTGAGTTTATAAATATATTTTTTCGGTCATCTGACTATATTAAACTTGAAGAGATTTACTGAAAAAGAATTGCTCCAATTTGATAACAAACATTGACAAGAAAAATATTTTTTTTCCCCCAAAAGTTGAATATCTGGCTACACTGTCAAGAATGGTCTACGGCTAAAATCCAAAGAACATCAAATCAAGTGTACCATTTTATTATATTGTACTTAAGTGTCCTCACACTAAGGTATATGACAATTCTGGCCAATCATTACATATGATCAGTGACATATCTCATGTGGTATTTCAGATACATCACAAAAATCACATTTATGAACTGTACTTTTATTTCTTCTGAGCCTCTCTGCCTTTCGACCCATCTGACATAACACCAGAACCCCACACATTAATACTACATTTCACAGCATCTCCAGCCAAGTGAACAGCAGGTCCTTAACAGACAGGTTGTCTTCATCATGCCTGCTTGTTCTGGTGTTTATGACACCAACACCACAAGCCCACTGAAAGCTGTTAGCATTAAGGGAAAAAAAAATAAACACGTTTGCATCTTTGAAGTTCAAGCAAGCCACAACTCTATCCAGGACTACTGATGCAAAGACAAATCAACAACCCTGAGAAAAGCAGGAGGTTTTTATTGGAAAAAAAAACTAATACAAAAGTCAAGACCATGGAACTCTTTTAGCATAAAATTTATTAATATAGACATTTTTTTACAATAAGATGGTCATTTGTATCAGTGACAATGATGCAATGTTGAAGAAGAAACCCGTTCTAGTCTGAAAGTCTCTAAGGAGGACAGCCGTCTGTGACCGTCTATGTTGGACATGTTGAAGACAGAAAAATCAATCGTGCGTTTAGTGTTGTTGGTTAGTTTTTTTTATTCGGGTGGGATGCCATGTAAAGGGCCACTAAACAGTACATGACGCCACCAAAGGAGAGAGCCATGGTGGTGCGGTACAGCAGCTTGTCAGAAATTCCACACTTGAGATGAATAGGAAGGCTGTCTGATGTCTGAGGGAAAAAAGAAAAGGAGAAAATGTTTAAACTGCATTTAAAAATTGCTTTGCTGCTTGTTACTTTGTGCTTCCAAGAACACAACAGTCAATTTAGACATTTTAATTTGAGTATGTGCTTTGCACGTTATTTCCCCTGCTGCCTCTTGTAAAGAAGAAATCAGATTGACTTAGCACACGAGCAGAACCAGTGGTTAAATAATCAGGCTTTTTATCTGAGGATTTCCCGGTTTGAATCCAAGCCTTGCCTAGCCTTGGCAAAACTGTAGTGTACTGAGAAAGATACCAAAACTTCTCAAAGCAGCAAAAAAAAAAAAAAAACAATGGGAGAAAATAAACAATTACAGACAGGTAATTACCTGGAAAATCTTCTGTATTTCATTCACATTATTTTTTCCCAAATACTCCACAAAGGATGGGTTTTCTGACGCCAACCTTGTCGGTGAGGCGAAAATCAAGGGTGAAGGCTCTGCTGGCACACCTGGTCTCAGCCCCTGTCAATGAAACGAAAGACCACTTAGACTGGTCCCTGCTGCACACCAGAACCAAGAAGAGCAGAAATATTGACTTCATAAAGACTGTTTTTTGAAATGTATTAATAACTTCAGTAGATCTTTTTAAAATAATAATTTAAGGTGTTATGTTTTTTGGATCATTTACAACACATTTGTTTATCAATTTTTGCATTGTGGCTCCTTGTTTTCAACACAATATTTAATAAAACTGAATTAAATCTGGTTCATTTAAAACTACAGCTGCCCTGGTAGCTTAGCAGTTGAGACTTTGGTCTGGATGGCGTCGAGTTCTAATCTACCAGTGCCAGTTTGCCACCGAGGTACTGTGTGCACTTATTTGTAAATCTAAATTTGATTTATCCTCAGAATTGACTTCAGGGGAGTTGTAATCACCAGAGTATTTTTATGTTCAGGTGCAGCACGAAAATGTAACATCATAATCTTTGTACGGGCTGGTGATCTCAACTGACATTTAGTGAATTTATATTTTGTCATAACAACAACTGAGGACGCAATCTAATTTCGCTTCTGTTCCTATTAGGTGACATGGTGTCCCGGGTGTGTGCAGGGAAGAGGAGCAAAATAAAGGTCACATCTGGGACGGGCTCTGACAGGCCATTGAGTTTTTCAATTGGCTATAAAGTCACAGGGAAAACCACATCCGAGAGAAACATATCAGCAACAACCTTTTCAAACAAAGGTTCCTTGATAAGGCGGTGACTAAAATGCTATTCAATTAACAGGAAAATTAAACTGTAGAGGTCGCAGACTATTTTTGTAGGTGTTGTGTGTACCAACAAAAACACACGGGAAATGTACAATAAGATCAGAACATAATTCTACGCAAATATCAGTAAGTGCGAGTGTTTTTTTGGCTAGTAAGTATGTGGTACAATGAATAAACAATCCGAATCTATACAGGTGAAGGAAAGGAGAGCTGAGTGCGGTGATTTTGATGAAGGTCATGTCTTTGCGATTAGACTAACTATCTCTCCCGGGCTTGTGGTCTTACCTGAGGGCTGTAGACGGCCGCATGAGACGATCCCGTCAGTTTTTGCGTGAACCCACTGAATTTGTAATACATTTTATCTTTAAAATACTAATACAATTCTGGTCCGCGCCGGATTAATGAGGAACCAGACGTTAAAGGGGTCTTTGAAGCGCGTTCGTCACCGGAAAGTGACGTAAACATGAGCTGTCTCTCTTCTGCCTGATAAAAATGTTACCACAGCGTGTATGTACCCGAGATTAAAATGTTTTTGTTTGTGTTAGTAGTAGTAATACTATAATGATTTTACCTCAATCTAAATTAATTGTTAATAAAATAATTTTACTGAATGAAAATATTTTTCCATACCCTTTTTTTCTCATTCAACAAACAAATGCACATGTGGTAAAGCAATATAAGTAATAAAGATATGAAAACCAATTACAATCCATTATCATGAGCTGGATACATAAAAACAATCCATTATGTTTCTGCTAATGTAAAAACTAGGGCTCTCTAATTAACCATTGCGTTTATTATTAAGGAAATAAATTAGATAACTTCCAGTGGGCTCACCACCCAAAGGAAGGCTCACAGTATGCAGCAGTGGTGGAGAGTGCATGCCCATGACATCATGCAACTGATAAAGGGAGAGATCTTAAAATGATCCCATTTGATTAATAGAATGAAGAGAGAAAAGGTTGATTTTATATGTTTGCTTAAGTTTTGACCATCTGACGACATGGCACAAGAAGTTAGTATTTCATGAGAATTTTTTCAAATAAAAAAAGTTCTAATTTGATGGCATACATGCAGAAAATTAATAAATAAATCATAAAATTAGATTACAATCGAATGAAGTTTTACTAGTATGGACAGTTAAGAAGAACAGTTATCTTAAAAATCCAAACACTTGGTACAAGTTTTTCTGTTGTTGTTGTTGTTTGTTGTGCATGATATCTGTAAAAATAATTTTATTGTTTAATCATTTTATGATAGTGATTTCTAATTCATGGGACAATGCACTAAAGACTTTTTTCGACCAAGACACATTAACTAAAACATTAATTCACGCCTGTTACTTGAGTACAACTACACATCCAGAAATCTCAACGAATATATATTTTTATTGGTGTAAATGACTGATGGGCCAAAAGCAGAGTCATATTTTCCAAACTGCAAAATGAGCAGAAATTTTTGGTGTAAACAGAGCAATAAAAACTGGATAACCTTTATATTGTCACAATAACACAGTTAAAAAATACAATACCAATACAACATATATACTGAAATATGTACTTTTATGTCGTAAACCAAACACTTCCACAAAGTTTACAAAGAAAATCACAGCATTTAAACCTTTTTAGAACAGACTGACACCCTCTGTTGCGTATGTCTCCATGTGTCCCTGTGCTGGAAGTGCACATTCGTGCTGAAAGACAGATAACGGCATCAGGGGGACGATGAGAGGAGATGCAGAGAAAGGCTGTTGTGTGGGAGAGGTGTTGACTTGTTTGTTTGGATCATGTGTCTCTTCAACAAATCATATCATCTTGGCAAACCAAGGCCACTGCAAACATGTCTGAATCACAAATGTCGGAATGATCGTCTGTGACGGCCCATGCTGCTCAGTTGCCCATCCCTCTCAACACCCCCACCCCACTCGCACCTGTCTGTTTCCATTAGTGGAATAGAAGCACTTTTCCCCCGTTTAATTACAGGATAAAAAAAATTGCTTCATGCAAACCAGGAGAGTTGCAGGATGTGGCCATATCTAGATCCATTATGATTGACATGCTGGAGAATGAGGTTGCCTTGGAGACACAGAAATACAAAGTGCTTGCATTTCACCAATGGAGAGGAGCGGCATGCAGGTCGGGCAGTACACGAGTCATACTTGGACTGTGATTTCTTGCTTGACCTACTTGTGCACAATAAACCCCTAAATAACCATTCCTACTCCGTACCTTATTTACTCCTCATTTCCTTAGTTTTAACAAATGCACTCGGGTTTCTCATTGATACTGTGTCATATTTATTATTTATGTGACATATGGGGAAGGCTCAAATAGGATCAAGCACATATCAATTTTTGTCTAACAGACTATAAATAAAGATGCCAATGATGAGGATTTTGAGAGTTCCTTGAATTTCAGTTGTTTTTATCCTGTTGCTTTAATAGTGTGGAGTGAATCACATTTTCTCTGTGTGATCCAGCAGCAGACTGGATTTACTGTTAGGTGACCAGATTTTAATCATTTGCAGATCTTTCATCCAGGAGATATGCTTATATGATGGTCATACAAACATGTGCAAAAACACAAAGACAAATGTTCATTGAGCATATGATGCAGCAGACAAAGTAGAAGCCCTCCCTGCTATTGTTGTAACCATGGGAATAGATTATAAACCGCAGCCGCTGTCAAAACTGGACTGACTGCATATGTGTGTGTTAAATAAATAATAGCGTGTGTATTCCCATTATTCTGTTCAAACGGTGATGTCAAAAAACTGACAGTCAACAAGCAGACGCCTGACAAGCTCTGAACAATGTGTGACCATACTAGGGGCTGTCACTTTTTTATGACCTTAATAAATATTTATTTGAGCATGACAAGAAAATGTCATGTTTGAGGTTTGGAAATACTCAAACAACAAGGCCAAACATTTTGGTTTGCTTTCAGCAGAACAGATTCCTTGCACATCTCTCGCAAATCTTGTTTTGGTAACAAAGCACACCCACAGGCTTGCAAAAGAAAATTAAACAAATAACAAGGTGTAATCAACATTGTACTGAAACATTTGATTACATTGAGATGGAACTGAAGTGTATTTGGCATTACTTTAGTCATTTGTGACTTGGTGAATAACTTTGAAGGTAGGACCTGTAAAACACAGTTCTGCAAACATACAGACCCTTACAGAAAATATGAAAGTTGGCTCTCTGTGGGGCAGCAAACGCTTTTGTTTTTACGTGAACTTATGTAACCTGGATAAATATGACTTGCATTCAGGCTCCATTTAGATGGTACATAATAAATAACAGAAAGGACAAAATGTTCTGGTGAAACAGACTTGAAACAAGTAATCAAGACAACACATTACCCAGGACATTTTAATGATGTTGCAAATCAAGTGGGACTTAGGCTAATAATTCCAAAGCCTTTTATTTATAATGAAATTTTACCACCAACAGAGGTATGTGCTGCTTTCATTTTGTATTAAAACAACTCAAGTGGGAAGAAGAGGGAGTGAAGGTTCAGAGTTAACCATCGTTTGACAATGGGGTCAGCATATTCATTGGCTTTTTGATTGTCTTTTTGTCGACGGCAGATTCACAGATATACAGCGGAAACGTTTACTGCAAAATCTCTGCTGATAGGCTGCGTGTGCATCGTGCAGAGCGGAATTTGAGTTCATGGTAGCACTGTACAAAACTGTGGTAGATGAACGTGATGGGCAGTGCCAGGAGGACGATGCCACTGACGACACACATTCCCCCGAGCACCCTTCCTCCGATTGTCACAGGGTACACGTCTCCGTATCCGACTGTCGTCATGGAGATGATGACCCACCAGGCGGCGGCCGGGATGCTGGCATAGTCATGGTTCTGCGTGCCCAGGTCCAAGCCGTGCTCAAGCAGCTGGGCCAGAGCACTGTATATTGCCATGGCCACACAGACAAACACCATTAGCATGACCATCTCCCTGTAGCAGCGTCTCAGTGTAAGCCCCAGTGTCTGCAGACCCAGGAAATGTCTGGCCAGCTTCATGAGCCAGAATACGCGCATCATCCTCAGCACGCGCAGTATGATCCCAGCAACGCCCAGGCCAGCTCCTGGCATCCCCGCCCGGGCCATAGCCATGGTGACATAGTAGGGCGTGATGGCGATCACGTCAATGATGTTAAGGGGCCGACGGAGGAAGTCCCACTTGTTTCTGGCGACCAGAAAGCGAACTATGCACTCGGCTGTGAACCAACCAATGCACACGGCCTCCACGATCCTACAGAGGCGAGAGGGGGACAATGATTGAAATACATTGTGAGAAGGAAGTAATTGAGATGTATGTGATGCAAGACTGGTAAATATGTCAAAGGACGGGCAGAGTGACGTGAATTATGGGACACGGAGAGGAGAATAGATGGAATTCACAAGAGCAAACAATGATAATAGGACAAGTACACAGCAAAGGAGGGAGATTAGAAAATTGCCAGGAAACTGTGCAGAGGGAAGGATCAGAACCCTGTTAGGGTGAGTGTGACTTGGCAGGAACACTATTAGCACATTGATTAAGGCAGTAGAAGTGAATTAGTGAGGAGATGCATGTATTAAAGTACTCAAGTCATGTAAACACCGAGGGCCGAGAACAACTACAACAAAACAATCAGACCAAACTGAGTTATCTTGGAACTGTGGGCACAAAATGAAAAAATAAATAAATAAAAAAATTGACCTCAAGCATGAACTGCATGTTTAGTTGATTACCTAACCACTGTAATGGATCCAAAAACTCCAAACAAAGCCTATCGTGAGGGAAGATAGCCCTGCCTTACATAAAGAGCTTGCCTAAGGCAGAACAGAGAGAACAGGCTAAGAACAGGCCAAAATCATGTGAAAACGGATGTTTGCGTTTTTGCTGCACCTCCAAAGCTGGACCTCAAATAACTGACAGACAAGCAGACAAGAGACAACAACTGTAACTGACTTTAATTCCCTTTTCTTTGCTAACTGCCTGTTTAAAAATCCATACATCATATGTCTTGTCTCACCTCCAGTGGATTATAATGAAATAGCTTTTTATCTGCTCAGTTTTCCATTATTTATTCCAAGATACTACCTGAAATAATTAACACTGTACTTCCCCTGATTCTAATGATTGATTATTGATTCACTTGCAGAGAACTTGTCAGACATGTCAAGCATCAGCTGAGTTATTGATCCACAGGACGTCGATTCCCTTGAATACTTCCATGCTCTGTCACCACTGCATGTTTTCTACCCTGCTATAGAAGGTATGTTATTCAAATAATACAATTAATCCCTTTTATTTTTATAATTCTCAACAAAATGGAGAGAATATTGGAATTTAAATGGGTTTTACATTTCATTCTTGGTAATAAATGACCAGTGCGTAACGACTGCACTCATTCCCTTTGGGCCTCTATTGCTTGAATGAGATTATGAATTGATTATGAGCGTGTTCAATTATGTATGCAGTGTTTTATCATAACAGGATCTCACGTCTACGACATGCTTCTGCCTGTTGAGGTCTCTTTACCCACCAGAGGAGGCTCACTTGTCACATTTTTTTGCAAGTGAATATCTAAGCGCATCTTCATTAATCAGTCTGCTCTATCACTTATACATATATGTGTGTGTGTGTGTGTGTGTGTGTGTGTGTGTATATATATATATATATATATATACACACACACATATATACACACACACATATATATATATATATATATATGTACATATAACTGACCCATGACTGACGCCTACCTGTGCTCCTCCACAGTGTTTCTCTTGGCAGTATCCCAGTCGGGCAGGGTGCTGGCGCACAGCATGATCATAGACACCACCACAAATATCACGGATACCGAAGCCAAAAGCTGCGCAACGATGGAAGAGTTTGGCTCCTCGAATGTTTTGCGCATCATCTCGAGCCATTTTTCGCGACCCGAGAGCGCACTGCGCTCCGCGGATTCACTCTGGGACTCATCCCTGGTCTCCCCAATGTCGCCCTCCGACAAAGTGTCCATCCCGATTTCGGACATCCTGTCGTCCAGTCGCTTCTGGCAGCAGGAGTCCAAGTGCGCACTTTCTAGCCCCCAGTAGAGCATCTCTGTGTAGAAGGAGAGCTCACACACTCCGGGCACGAAGCGGAGTTTACCGGAGCGCACGTAGAGCATGATGAAGACGAAAGCCTGCGCGTGGCGGTCGAAGAAAAACTCATTCCGGTCCCGGTCGTAGTCGTCGCACAGTTCCAGGACCTCTTTCTCTGTTGCGCAGGCATGCAGGCGACTGACGCGCCTGAGAGGGAAATCCCTGATCACCTCCCGGGTGAAGGCGTAACGGGTCCCCCCTACGTTCAGCACGCAGATGCTCTTCCCAAACTTCATTCCGTCAATCTGGGACCTAAAACTCCTCTAGACTCCCCATTCCCTCCCTTCAGCGCAGGTGTCTGGACACTTTGTGGGCTGGGGGTGCTGCAGGGGTGTGGTGGAGGTGTTGGTCCGGCTCTGAAGACCGGCGGTGGATGGAAAGTCTCCCTCTGTTCTCCTCCTCTTTTTGTACCTTTGTAGCCTGTGGAGGAGTCTCTCCACCCCAGTCAGCCAATCCCACCAGTGATGTCACATAAGCGCGCACGAACCCACGCACGGAAAAGAAAAAGCCATGGTTAAAAAGTACAGACGTACTTCATCACTGCCAAGTTGATGGTTAATGTTGCATGATCTGCAATGAGTTTTGCCTAATATAGGTGTAAACATCAAAGCATCCACCCACACCATCCTTTAGGAGGTTGTAGCTTTTCTGTGCTTGGATCTTGCTTCCATTAGTTACTTCCATCTTCCATCTTGTTACATAACACAGCTGTCAAACTTCCCAATGGAGCACAATTTCATCAATATTTAATATCATATATTCATCCATTCATCTTCATCCTTTTAACCGTTGCTGGGTCTCATGGGCAGCAGTCTCCACAACTGCCACCAAAGTCAAGTCACACGTCACCATACTGTGAACCGTCCTGTGGGTGATGAGGGTGATCTATCTATCTATCTATCTATCTATCTATCTATCTATCTATCTATCTATCTATCTATCTATCTATATATATATATACACTGTATATATATAGATATAGATATACAATATATGTATACAGTATACATATATATATTTTTTTTTGGGGTGTGACGATTCACTCACATAACAAATCGATTCATATTTCGATTCACAGGCTACGATCCGATTAAATTAAAGGATAGCTGTGAATCTAATATTAACCCAAGATATTTATACTGATTGACAATTTGTATTTTATCTCCATTAACAAGTACAGTATATCAGGATCAGGTGATACTCTACTTGTTTTAGTGAAATACATACGTACAGTTTTAGAAAGGTTTAGCTGTAGACTCCAGCACTCCTGTAACTAGACTGTCATAATGGACATTGTTTTGTAATAAGACGAGTGAAAGATTCTGTTATTGCCTTGGACTTTGCTGACTTATTGCCGAACGGCGGTTGGGAAAAATTGTATTTTATTCTGTCCGCTCCTTTGACTACTGGTGGTTTCCTGCCTTGCCAGCGTCATCTTCACCCAGTCATCAGTCCCACTCTGCCGTCTCTCTGGGTGACTGCTAAGGTTTGTTGGACCTCCAGTGTATTCGATTGTCGCTCTACAGAGTTGGTAAATTGTGTTGCTTTTATCCATCTTTCCATCCTTCTTCAAAAAAACAAATGAAGTCCAAACCTTTGATTTTAAATGACAAACGTTGTAAGTTTCGTCTGTGTTGTCATGTTGCTCAGAACAGAGTACCTGAACTCCAATTAAATCAGCTCACAGTTCACACACTGAAAGTGACACCTCCATAGGCTGTTTGAAAATGTGTCTATTGGCTTGCCGCAGCAGTGGGCAGGGTCATGGAGCAGGACCGGTGCACTCGGATCGTGTAGGTCACAGAGGAATAACCTCTAGGAATAACCTCTCTCTCTCTCTCTCTCTCTCTCTCTCTCTCTCTCTCTCTCTCTCTCTCTCTCTCTCTCTCTCTCTCTCTCTCTCTCTCTTCTCTCTATATATATATATATATATATAGTATATACACATATATATGGAGAAAATAAAAGTCGCAATATAGTGCTTTCATTGGACTCACCACCCACAGGAAGGCTCACAGTTGGTGCAGTGTGATCTGGGTGGCAGTTGTGGAGATACTGCCCCTGAGACTTAGCAACTGATGAGAGGTTGAAGATGGATGACTGATTGAAGGACATATTGCATACACTGCTCAGACAATATATTGTTGTCCTACACAGGCAGGCCAGCCCTAATACAGATTTGATATGATTTTGTGGGTCAAATAGAATTACACCCTGGACCAGATAGGCCTTGCTGGCCAGAGTCTGACACCTGTGTTATAGAGAGTAAGTGTAATATTGTATAACCATTTGTTGTGTGTGGCTTGCAGTCTATAAACCTAATTGTGATGCTCAAAAAGTAACAAACATAGAAAACAAACGTCCTTTCCCCTCTAGATTAAATCATAGAGTACAAGGTACAAAATAAACAAATAAGAACAATTTTATTGTCCATGTTCATACAGCTGTTGCATGACTAATAACCTGGATCTTTATGTCAGCACATGAAATCCATTATCCTTTAGTTAAGCGGGCAGGTGAATGTAAATTTATTAATTGGTGGAAAGAGCCCTGCATAGATATTCTTACATTACAGCTTAATCAATTTTACTGTTGTTGTGTTTACCTTAATGTCTTTAGTGATGTTCTCAACAGCATTGGGTGCAGTGGTGCCCTGCAAGGCCTTGCCCTCAGCATGGTCCTCCCACACTGCTCCCTGTTCACTACAGTGATGGGTTAAATGCAGAAGCATAATTTCCCAAAGCATACTCCAGAGGGATTAATAGAGTTCTAAAAACATGTCAGTTGTTCTATTTGCTAATAAAAAAAAACAGAAAGAAATAATGTATGTATTAATATATTATGCACCAAGATAGAAAAGGAAATTTCTATGTGTTTCTAACACATTGTGCAGTTTTCACAATTTCTATGATATGACATTGTAATCCCCAGTTTTTATTTGTTTTTTTTTTTCATTAAATAATCAATTAAATAATCGTTACTTCTTAGAGGGTTACCAACAAGAACTCATCTATTTATAATGAAATTATTTGTTTACTTATTTAAAGAACTAGCATTTGCTCTGCAGGGACAAGCTCCTATTCCTGAAATAAATAAAACCCGTTCAGATTAAAAGCGCAGTCTTGTAGCTATACTTTTTTCCACATGTACCGCGTGTCCGGTTCTTACGCGCGTATCCGTGCGTGTCCCTTCCTCACGTCATCGTCACTGGTTTATCTGGTTGTTCTGACTTGTGTGAGTTCACTGTATTGTAAAGGCTGTCTTGAATCGCATTAAGAGAGGGGGCGGTTTAAGGAAAATTCAGTATATTGGCTGCCCATCAAGTGCCTCCGCGATCACAGCCTGTCGCGCATTTTCTTACCTTTTAGGATATATTTAATTTTTTTTTATTATTAACTATTTATTGTTCGACTGTTAGTTTATGGTTTGCGTTTACACTCCGGGAGGGCAGAAATGGCGGCCAACATGTACCGGGTCGGAGGTATGTATGTCAATGTGGATCTTTTTAACACTTACAACCCGTAGCGGTTTCACCAGTTTGGGACCCGGGCGCCGGGTTACACGGGCTCGTTTGTATGAAATAGTAAGCTACGGCTGCGTCCTAGGTGAGGAGTAAGACATATTTGTAACGAAAGGTGTAGAAGTTGTAAATATTTGTGATCCAAAATGGGTCAGGCCTTCCGTCTGTCGTGGCCACAGCCAGCCTGCTAAATGGCTAGCTCGCAATGTAAACATCGTTTCAACTGTCGGCACCTTCGTGGCTCGGCGTTGGTCGGACATTCACTCCAGATACGACTAAAACCAACACACTGGAAGAGTTGGCGGCTGGAAATGTGTGTGAACGTTGATTAAATGTCGCCCCGGACTGTGTGTGTGACTGCCTTTGTATTTGCCTCTTCTGGCTCCCAGCCATTAGTACGAGCCCTAATTCAGCTAACGTTAGCACCAGCAGTGGCTCCACTCATTAACATGGTAGCGGCAGATAGGCTGCATTTATATTGTTTAACCAGTCGTTTTGGACTCATTGTGACCCTACCATTCCTGTCATTACTACACAGCCCACCTACACTTCTTGTATTTGAGGTTTATTACTGAGCTGGCTTTTTAATTGTGGGCTAGCTCGTTAGCAGTCTCCTGGAATTCAGCATCAAATTATTGTCTCCCTTCATGGCGTCGATTCGCCGCAGGGATTAAACCTACCGCTTTTATCGGTACGCACTTCTCCCCAATCTCTTTACAAAGACTGAGATTCCACTTAATGGCATCATACCCTCATTGACCACACAAGTGAATACTTTGTCCAAGTTATATAAGAGGCTTTTATTTTACCACTAGTAAATTAGCTTCGTTTCGTGTCTCACAACTAGTCTGGGTTACAGGGATCATAGGCATTTTTAGTGTACTCTGTAAAGTTGGTGATTGGCCGTAAAATACTTTTCGCTGCATCTAATGACTAGTGTGAAATTTGAAGACTCCTGACATTTTTGTGAGTCATAAAATCAGTTATAAAAGGTCAAACATTTTAGTATTTATGGACACAGTGCTGAACAATTTGGAAAGGAAAGCAAACTTCTTGTCATTTTATCCACACCATTGCCAACAAAAAAATGTGACGTCTGCATTTAACCCCTGAACAAGGTTTACAGGGGGCAGCTTTGAGCAATTGGGAAGTAATGTCTGTAAACGATGCCATGCTCAGTGCACCTCTGTGGTAACTCTGACAATTGGTGGATTGGAACCTGCAACCACCCAGACCTCAGGCAACGAACACTGGCTCGTAGCAGCACCAATGTCCTCAGTTTGTGGGCTTGGTATTAATATGAACTTAAGGACAGCAGTTTTGTGCAACCTTGTGTTTCAGTTGGTGGTTAAAAGGTTTGTCAGAGAATATGTGAGACAGCATGCAAAAGAGAATTTAATGTCTACACAGCGTCTGTACTTCCATTTGTGTCAATGGACTTGCAAAATCTTACATTGAAGTGTTACATGATTGGATATTCAGCATTATTGATTGTACGTAGTGTCAGCTGACACTACTCACCTCTGATGTAATAATTTGTATCTTTTCTTCTCTATAATTTAATAACCAGATACATTACATGCTTCACAACAACATAAGGAATGAAAATAAAAGCATAGGTTAGTGGTGTAGTACCAGTAGCTATAAATGAAACTAGTATTGTTTGACACTCCCTGGTCTGGTTATAAGTTCCTGCTTTGGAAAGTTAGTTCCTGCTCCTCACGAAGACAATGTTGAAAGGTTTGATCTTACAGGCATAAAGGGCTAACTTTTATTGATGTAGACATGCCTGCTTTAATGTGCTCATTCTAACTGTGCACAATGACAACTTTCCATATTTTCTTTTGGACTTGGTTGTTTGTGTTTTTGGAATGTGGTAATTGCAGGCTGAATTTATATGAAAGTTTTCCACATTCACCCTACAATCACATCAGGTGCTACCAATCCAGAGGGGTGTTTCTGTCGTCTTGGGCCAGACACTGTTGGCTTGATGTCAGCTTTCATAAATCGCATCTTGGAGATGCACATTGTCCACGTTTCCAAACTAAAAGACCAAATTCACCTCACAACATTAAGGGGTTCCATTGTGGAATACTAACAACTACCAAAACTACTGTAAACATTTCATGAGGGTTAACTATAATTCCATTGAATCTCAGAGAGTCAGTGTTACTAAATGTTTTGTTTACTTCTGCACACAGAACACACAGTGTTTATCCTAACCATGATTTATGCTACCTGGATTGCTTTCTCTTATTTTTCTCAGGAAGTAATCTCTGTTTTTTTTTATTTATTTTTTGCTCCAGATTACGTATTTTTTGAGAATTCATCCAGCAACCCATACCTGATACGCCGAATAGAAGAACTCAACAAGGTATTGAACATATTTTTAGTAATTTCTCCTGTTACTCTCTTGTTTATGCCTCAGGGTAAATAACAAAAATTCTTCTGTTTCTGCACTTCTCCCTCCTTCACCCCAGTTGTGGTATTTATTTGCAATTGTGTGACACTCTGAGTTAAATATCTGAAACGTGATGAAAAAAGGGAGGTTTTTCCTACTCGGCCTAATGCCAATTGTATCATGTGCCATACCTTTATGAGTGTTGCTGGCATTCACTGTCAGATTGTCACAGATTTAACCCAATATTTTTACCTAAGAGTTTACACAAAAATAAGTGACTAGAATGATTCACAGAATGAATCTGTGACACCAGTGCGACCCTTAAATAGATTTTTTTACACAGTATTTGCTCAGTATTTCAGTATTTGCTCAGAAAATTATTTAGATATTTAATAAATGTTGTGTTGGGTGTTTGCAAGTTATGATGGTGTGGGTGAGAGATTGAAGGATGCAGTCATTATCAACCTGAAAACATAAAAAAGAAGGAATGAAAAAATAATACTTTCAATGGTATTGTATTTATGCAAGATTAAAAACTCTGTTAGGAGCATAAGGTGTCAGATAAAGTTACAAAATGCCCCAGAAGATATTCGTCATCAGATTTTAGGACAAATGCTTGTGCCGCTTTCTATGCTGCCTACGTGCTCCTCAAAGCAACAGCTGTTGAAAACTGCCATCTTCATGTCCATTCATCGGAGACATTGAATACAGGCTGGTGTCTTTAAGCTTGGCAGGTTAATTGTACAGGCAGGCAATCAATCAATCTTTCAATCATAAGGGTCATTGCGTCGCAAGCCACCCTGTCATAGCAGAAACGCTTGACTGACACAGAAAGTATGCCAGTCCTCCTGGGAAATTAGAGGCATGTGCATTGAATAGTTTGGAGGGCCTTCAATCCACCTGTAGCTCTCATTCATTTTCTTCTCTTCCAGACCGCCAGTGGGAATGTGGAAGCTAAGGTGGTTTGTTTCTACAGAAGGAGAGATATCTCCCACAGCCTCATCCAGCTTGCAGACAAGCATGCAAGTGAGTCACACGTCTTTGTTCTTATTGTGGCTTATGTATTATCACATAAGGCTTCATGCAGGCGTCAATATGCAGTCAAAGTGCCCCCAAATTAGTAAAGTGTCATGAAAAAAACAAGCCCACTTTTATTTGTGACACAAAATGAGTCATTAAACATAAAAGCAACTGTTGGCAGTTGACACATATGTTTAGACCATCATACCTTGTCAAAAAGTAAATCTCTCTATAGCCCTTTATGTAAACTCAGTGCAACAGTTTTTTTTAACCAAACATGACTTTCCAGTTTGAGATCAATTTGCATACAATCGTAAGACTGCTTTGCAAACACCATGAAGAATCAAACCGTGTGAACACGTCAAAGGTGCAATTAAAAGGGTCACTGTGTCAGACTGAGTGACAACTGTGAGTGAAGGTGTGGCACTAACTGAGAAGGACCTGAACAATTAAAACAAACCAGGCGACCTTGTATCATGATCTCTAAAAATCCTGTCATTCCATATGTAAAACTTGTCAACATGGGGAGGACATTTTCAATATCAGGGTTACCAACCAGATCTGGGTCATGCACTGATACATCTTTATCCATAAAAAAAGACAGATTCAACTGGTTTTTAGATTGTTAGTCAATGTGAAAAGCCATATTTTGTCGTTATATCCAAATTGTTTTCAGGAGAGCTAAAAACAGTGTGTTGGGATTTTGATAAATCAAAAAAACTGTACATCCATGTACCGTTCATCAGCACAGTGTTCTTCCTGATGATGCAAAAGCTTTGCTGTTCATCTCAATAAAGTATTATACCCAGGATTAAAGAACAGGTGTGAGCCTAAGATTACCTCTGCTGCAGAGTAAACAGATGTTACTCTCACCAATCTACCTTCACCACCTGCATATGAGGCTTTACAGAGGTTTAAAACTCTAGGCCACCGTTACATAAAAAACCTCCAAACATTCAAATGAATCCAATTGTCTTCAAAGTATGGTCTTGATCAAAACCATTAATATCTAGCCATTGTCACTCAAAGATGTCATCGTTAGGGTTAGGGCTTGTGAAATGGTAACTACAAATACATTATTTGTGAAGTAAACAGAAGCCTTGCTTTTTTTTAATGTTTTCAATAATTTCAATAATAAATACACTCTTCATTATTGCATAAAAAGCCCCAAAACAATGAAAGATATAAGCAGAATGGTTCTTGGTTTCATGGATGTGTGCCATTTAAAAATACTGTATTTTTAATCAAAAGGATAAAGGTGCTGAATGAATGGGCAACAGCATTTGGTTGAATTATTTGCTTGAGTGGATAGTATATAGATATTCATGTAACAATCACGCTTTAATTTTCTGCACAGTCTTCAGTCATAGCACTAGACCTGAGTTTTTGATCAGACTTCATTAAAGAAACCATCTCCACCTTCTGCTATTCTGTGTTATAAAATGTATTCTTGGAACTGCATAACGTTAAAATGTCCAAATTATTATGTGAGATCAGTGCAGTGGTTTAGATGATGAGATGATATTTCTGTGGTGGTTCTAATGTTGGCTAATGAAGCCATCTGGTGCAATAACAATCAAGTGGGTAGTAGATAGTCCTATTTATATGTACTTGCCCCAAAGAAATTTTTTTTTTTTTTCATTATTATTATTATTGGCTGCCTACGTGATGACTCAATTGCTGCACACCAACAAATCGACGTGTTGACATGCATTAATATTTCCTGTCATTAGCAGTTTACAAAATGTTATCTATTATCTATCTCATTAATAAAATCATAAATATCCCATGAACATGTATGTAATGTTTTAAACCAGAATTCTTTCACTTTAATTTCTGTCACAATGTAGTAATATTTCCTTTTAGTTTTTTTTCCTTCCATTGTGCCTCAAATAAAGGAAAACTACAATGAAAGAGAAACACTTACATTTGTGCAGCCTGTTGTCTGAAGTAATCTTTTGCGCTTCTTTGTGTGTGCGTTAATAGAGGAGCTGGAGGAAGAAAAAGAGAGCACAACGGAGACAGAGTTGACAGAAAAACAGAAACACCAGCTTCGCCACAGAGAGCTCTTTCTCTCTCGACAGTACGAGAGTCTACCTGCGACACACATCAGGTACTGCGGACAAGCACGTTGTCCTTTGTCATGGCGAGGCAAGAAAACAGTGGTCGGAAACTGTAGGCCACGCTTGTCATCTGCTAATTCTGCACTTTCATCTCTATCAGGGGGAAATGCAGCGTTGCGTTACTGAATGAGACCGAAGTGGTTCTGTCATACCTCGACAAAGAGGTGAGACACAACAGAGAAAAGAATATTTATTACAATCAAATGCACAGTTATTTTAGTTCTGTTCCCATTTACACAAGTGTCAAACTCCGGCCTGGGGATCAAATCTGGGCCCCGGTATAATTATATCTGGCCCACGAGATAAAATCAATTGTCTACTAGAGTTGGCCCACCAGTATGTAGACCTCATATACATTCTTAATGTTGATGTAATGTTTGAGCTTTGGTGGTTCCAGTTTCAATGTTTACATATGAAAAAAAAAATTTTATAACTGTAGAGAAAGGAAATATGCATGTTTAGATTTAATTTCTCAATATGTATCGAGAAATTATTACCTATGACTTCATGCTAGTTTTTAATTCTGGCCCAAAGTGAAATTGTGTTTGACACCCCTCTATAAAATCAACAAAATCCAAAAAAAAAATATGACTCTCTGTGCTCTTGGTGTACAGTCATGGCTCGAATACCAAAATATAAGGTGTTAGATTATTTAATGAGTAGTGTGCTTTTCTTTATCCCTGAAATTATGTTTTCTTAAACCTGGGTTTTTCAACATGGAATTCAGGTTAATAGTCTGGCATTGAAGGCGGAGCCAGCAGGATTACCCTGAAGCCACAACAACCATGAGGCCAGTTCTTTGTGTTGGTAATTGTTCTGCTGTTTTTCCCCAGGACACCTTCTTCTACTCCCTTGTGTACGACCCCACACAGAAAACCCTGCTGGCAGACAAAGGAGAAATTCGAGTTGGACCGCGTTTTCAGGCAGATGTACCTGAAATGTTACAAGAGGGTCAGTAGGAATAATTGATTATTCCAACAAATTCTTTCTGAATGTTGTTTTCGGAGTGCTTGTTGGTGTTCTTGTGTGACCATCGCAGAGAATAGCAGCTGCTCAGTAAAAAAAAAAAATCAGACTTCCTTCTGATAATGGAGACAATTCCTCCTTGTTTTGCTGTTTGCACTGATGGTAATCAATAAAGCCTCTTAAGGCTTAAGTGGCTGCACTTGACAAGACCAATGATTTTTATTGCTCCAAGTCTTGTGCACTCTTTCATAATTAAACACCTAGCTATTTTGGGGTGGGGGGCAGTGGGATTTCGTTCTCACTACTGCAAAGACATCCACTCACAGGCTGCATTATTATTATAAGACCTGTTTAAACACTTGGTTATAAGAAAATCTACCTTGTCAATAATATGGCAGCAGTGTGTTTATGATTGTAGATGTAGACGATGTGACCTGCACCTCTGATTAAGGAAAAAAAAGATTTAGGGCTATGGAGAAATTGGAATTAGAAATTAGAAATTCACTTCTAGATTTATGGATGGTATCCAAATTTATATATTCAGATATATATCTTAAATTGATTTAAGAAAAATTCTCCAACTACCTAAACCTCAAACACTGAGATATAAACAATGACAAAGATTATTCCAAAGGAGTCACCTCTCCTCACAATGTGATTTCGGTGGCAGTTGTGGAAAGAGGATGAAGATGGATAAATAAACATTAAAAATAAATAAATAACATATTGTTTGTTATTCTTCTAAAACTTGAAATAATCGTAATGGAATTTGGTTTAGCAACTAAACATTTCCTTGTATTATTGGAAAAATCTCTCTTAAGTTAAAAGTTTAATTTGCAAATACCCATGGAATTGTATCTACGGGCTCTAAAGTATTATGAAGTTACTTTATCTTATCAAATCAACGATTTGCAATAACTGTTTTCATACTCTGTCACAATGATTTAGACAAATATTTGAGAATTCTTTTGATGGTAATTTCATTTAAAACATGAAACTAGCGCCAGACGACTGATACCTGTAAAAGTGGCCATCAAATGTAATTAAATACGTGTATCATTAGTCTACCTCAGTTTTACAAGCTGTTTACTTCATTGACAGACTCGTACATTGATTCACTGCATCTGTTCATTGAGGTAATCAGATTCCTTAGATTACACTTAAACATGGTGAAAGACAGACGCTCACCGTTGCGGTTGAAGAAACTACATGTTTTGTCTGCTACCTCTAATTGGGTTTCTCTAAACAACAGGTGAATCCTGGTTTGTTGTTATTTCAGGTATTGTTGTTGTAATAAACAACATGTGGTGATTAGGACAATGATGATGCAGTGCGTCTAAAAGCTTTTATCTTTGTCTTTCCAGTAGGAGAAGCAGATGACAGGGATCTGTCCAAGCTAGAAGAGAAGCTTTGGGATCCAGAGTGTCCACTCAACAACAAACAGATAGACCAATTCCTAGTTGTAGCACGGTGAGTCACCTCTCATCTCCTTAAAAAGAGCATATATTTAAATAAACCAAATGTATTTAAATCAGGGCTTTAAACAGCTTTTTTTGCCAATTGCCAATGGTATTTTGACGTTTCTGGTTTGGGGTACCACCCTAAAAATAACATTGCCAAACCGGTTAGAACAAAGACAAATATCATTACAGTTTCTCATCAGCAGTTCTTTAAGTTAAATAATAATAGACATATATATTGATATATTTATATATAAATAGATATATCTTTAATTCTGGATCCACAACCCTTGTACGTTGCACATTTACACTTATTTGTTGCCAAGCAAAATAAAAAAAATGTTTTCCTGTGGTTTCTCAGAATGAGTTCCCGTCTAATAGCAAGATGGAAGGAAGTAAAGCAATCTCACTGTAACAGTGTTCATAATTGCACACAAAGGAATCTGACCTCCATATATATACCATCACAATGTTGACCAGCCCATCATTGACATGGACAAATATATTGACATCGTGTCAGCAAACAAATATTTTACGTATTGAAAGACTGCAATGTTGTCAATGACCTATTATTGTTGTCTTTGAGATGTGACAGTAGTTGGTAGTCAGTCCTCCCCATATAGTCTGATGTTCCACCCACTCTCTCCTAGGCTACCATAGACTAGACCAGTGGTGCGTAACCTTGTTGGAGCTTCTGAACCCCACCAGTTTCATGTTGGAATTCATCAAATTCTACATTAGTAGGGTGAGGGTCTTGACCTCTGCGGCAGAGGCTCCACCGAACCCCTGAGACCGACCCACCGAACCCTTAGGGTTTGATCGAACCCAGGTTAAGAACCACTGGACTAGACTAAGACACCAATGAGGTTTTTTGTAGGGTCAAGAGAGATTTAAAGAACCCAATAAAGCCAGTATTACCCAGTTACCATTATTTTTATATAGTTGTTTCTGTTGTGGGACAAATCAAAACATATTTTTGGTTTTGTTTCTCCTCCAAGACAATTGCCAAAAGTTTCTAGTTTTGTTTTCATTCCTCGGACCGGTGGAAAGCCCTGAGTTTAACATGTTGAAATGTGTTGCATTGACCTATAATTGAATCATTATTTTTAATCTAAACATGTCATTCTCAATATATATTAACTGAGTGGATGCTCCTTTCTCAGAGCGGTGGGGACCTTCGCCCGAGCGCTGGACTGTAGCAGTTCAGTCAGACAGCCTAGTTTACACATGAGCGCTGCTGCAGCCTCACGAGACATCACACTGGTGAGTTCTATACAAACAAGGTTGTGGACATGTACACAGCAGCAGTATTGCTTTGTTGAATTGGTTGGATTATGAATTACTGGGTGGGGAGATGTGGGGAGAAGTTTTGATTTTATGTTTATTTTTTGAAGAATCTAATTTGGCATTAAATGCCTTGTCTTAATGGATGGACATGATTTATTTGTTAACATTTTTTTGCCATAAGCTCAGTCTCAGTCTTACACTGAGCTCAACAATTCCCCTGTTCCCTTTGTAAAAATAGGGATGTTTCCAGGGGTCACTCTGACACTGACCTTGGAACAATGACCTCATGTGTGTCTTTACATAAGTTCTTCCCAAGCTGTTTTCTACAGTGCACCTATTTTTAGATGTGACGGTTGTCAAGCCCAACACTCCCTGCGTGTGATGATGTTATCTGATCTGAATGCATTCCATTCTATCATGTCTTCATACATTACCTAATATTGGCCTGAAATTAAACTTAATTTATACAACAATTCTCAAAAAGATGCTACTTTTGGTAATGAGTTGTGTCCGGCGTTGCAGTTTCACGCGATGGACACGCTGCATTGCCATAACTATGACCTGTCCAGCGCGCTGAGCGTGCTGGTTCCAGCGGGAGGCCCAGTGCTCTGCAGGGACGAGATGGAAGAGTGGAGCGCCTCAGAAGCAGCCATGTTTGAAGAGGCATTAGAAAAATATGGAAAAGACTTCAATGACATTCGACAAGACTTTGTAAGTTGTTGTTTAAATCTCTGTGACCTGTTAGAAAAACTCCCAATTATTATTAAAATTAGATAAATGATTTATTTATTTGTGGTGTGGTGAGCATGGTCTGTTAGTGGTCTCCTTGCATTCACCTTGGCTTCATAACTAATGCAGTTTATTCTGGAGGGAATATTAAACTAAATTGCCACTTATTAAAAATTTATCAGAAAGAACAAATTGACTGCCCCCTAGCCCCCAAACTTTAATCTTTAAATATGTTTGTGTTTTTTAATAACAAACAACATAGAAGCTTTTTGAGTTTGGTCATAGAGAATGATGATCAATGATGTTTTATGATGAAACTGAGAAAGGAAAGGCACTAAACCAATGTGTACAACAGACCAGATTTAAAATAACAGACCAGATTTAAAATAATAACATCGTAGAAAGGCACTTATATCACATCAGCCTAACTTCATCCTTTCAAGTTTGGCAACACCTGTTGGGGGGAAAAACAGCTCTATTTGGTGTGATCTGAGTCAACTTTGTTTTATCAGAAACTGAAAAGTTCCTAAATCACTGCTTCCTGTCCAAAATGCTCTGTCAAAAAAGCTGGATTGTAGCCAATCATTTCAGACAAATCATCTTTAAACGTCACATCTGTGTTTGGATGTGTTTTAGTGAGACTTTTTGCAAAGCAAAAAAAAACCCCTGTGACAGGTTAATAATAGACCTCCTGCACATGATTTGAGAGGTTTCTGTGGATTGGGACAAGTCCTTCGTGCAGCACAATCTCCTCGCAATTGAAATCCACTATAATTGGCTGGAACCCAAGCTGACCACAGCCACTGCTCTGTGAGGTACGAAATTGCCCATTTGAGCAGCCGCCTTTCAGGCCTTCGGAGCAAAAACATTTTATTCCGTTGAACTTTCTGCTTTTTGTTGTTAAGGCGAGCAGAACACAGATGGTAGTGTTGCAGCCAAGAACTCATGATGCAGCCTTTAGAAAACTGCTGTTAGCAGACATTATACATTGAAGATTTTAGTTTCTTATATATTCTCTCACCTGTGAATATATTTACAACCCCCTCAAACATGAGTTTCCAAGAACGTGAACTAATTAAAATCCTTTCCTTTCTGTTTCCATATCCACCCTCTTTCAACCTCCACTTCTGAACTACTTCTCCTGATGAAGCTTCCATGGAAATCCCTGACCAGTATCATAGAATACTACTACATGTGGAAGACCACAGACAGATATGTCCAACAGGTAAGATGACAATCAAGTTCTTTCACACTAAAGTTTCTTAACACTTGTTGAAATGTTTATTCTTGAGAGCAAGAATAATAATAAATTCCATAGTAAATATGGTAAAGATGGCAGAAAAGAAACTTGATGGCAATGCAAGTGATGTTTTTCAAAGTTAAATTCAATATAACTTTTGTATTGATGTTTTTTTTTTTTCGTTCTTGGTCTTCAATTATAAAGCCTGTTTTTCAACTGGCAAAAGCTTTCTTTTGTTAGTATTATCGACTCACTTTTGTTGTTTTGCCTCCTTCTCCGAGCAGAAGCGACTGAAGGCGGCAGAGGCGGAGAGCAAACTGAAGCAGGTTTATATCCCCACCTAGTGAGTGTCCAGGGTTTATCATCAGACTGTGCTTGAAAAATCTGTACATGTTGTGAATGTAAATAATAATTCATTTTCACCCCCTTTTTTGTTTTATTCAACAGTAACAAACCCAACCCTAACCAAATCTCAGTGACCAATGGCAAGGTGGCAACAGTGAATGGCGCAGGCACTGGGGCCTATCACACAGCAGGAGGCGGTAGAGCCTGCGAGAGCTGTTATAGTAAGTTTGATTGTTGGTTGTGCTTAGTTGTTGAAAACACTTATAAGGACAAAACAAATATTTCATGAAATAAATCTTAACGTATATAGTAGGAATCTTCTGATTTGTGGGATCATTACTTTATGTTGTATTTAGAAGATTATTTTATTCAACAAAACTTATAACTTGAGGTACGTTTTAGAGTAGGTCATAAGGTACAATACTTGGTAAGTCATCGGAAGAAAGGACGGTTATGATAGCGTATTGCTGCCAAATAAAAATGAGTATCAGTATCACGTTATTTCGTGATAGTATCATGTTATTTGGTGATAATGTACATAATTTTGTAAAAGGAATCACATTATTTCACTATACGTATCATATTATGTAATTATCTATAATAATAATAAATTGCGCACGTGAATCTGTTCTGCGAAGGAAGAGTCTCAAAAATACTAATGGGTGTGAGTGCAGATTCACAAATTAAAAAAGCATGATTTGCATGCACAATTCAAAATGAAGTTTGAAGAATTCAAATATATTTTGACATATGAAGCGTTGTTTGTGTGCTCTTCTCAGAATATGTTTGTGGATCTGTGCTTACGTGTGGTTTTTTTTTTTTTTTTTTTTTTTTTTTTTTTTTTTACACTATTCTGGCTGCATGGCAATACGCTTCTATAGAAGGTTGATCATAGATCATAATTTTTTTTGTCGCAGCAATCACGATGACTGTCTCTGTCCTTTCACAGCCATGCAGTCTGCACAGTGGTACTCGTGGGGTCCTCCGAACATGCAGTGTCGCCTGTGCGTTTCCTGCTGGATGTACTGGAAAAAGTACGGTGGCCTAAAAATGCCAAGCCGAGCAGAGGGGCCAGAGGAGAGGACCTCCCCGACTCCAACAACCAATGTAAGTTAAACAATTTTTAATTCATTTAGCACAAGTTTGTGACATGAGACTTAAAATTTGTTAAAACAACAAAAAAGTCAGTATACATTTGTCCTTGTCCTATAAAAGTTAAAGCGAGACTTACGTTGCATGGATAGATCTCGTTATCACGTCACCTGTGTTCACTCTTACCGTCTCCGTTTCTTCTCTGTGTCCATCTTAGGAGCCTCGTCCTCGAGGTCACGCTCCACGTCAGTCCAACCACATGGTGCCGATGCGAAACAGCGGGAGCCCGAAGTCCTCCATGAAGACCAAGCAGGCCTTCCTGCTGCAGGCCACGCGCCTCACCAAGCTGGCCCGGCACATGTGCCGTGACATCATCAAGCTGCGCCGTGCTGCGCGCCGGCCCTTTGTTCCCATTAACTGTGGGGCCATAAAGGCAGAGTGTAAGAGCTCGCTCAATTCCTCCTAACTCCTGACACACAAAGACACACACACACACACACATCTGCAAACACACACACACACACCTACACAGTCATCACCTCATCTTCCTCTAACTGCCGCACCATCAAATCCCATTTCAGCCCCGTCTCCTCCCTCCCTGACTGTTGGTCTTCCCTCTTGTTTTTATTATTATTGTTATATTATTATTTGTTTTTTTGTATTCACCCACTCCCCATTTTCCAATAAAGACTGTCTGTCATCATAACTTTGAGTTAAGTCATCTTTTTGCTCATTATTATTTTTTTTTATTTTTATTATTATTATTAATAGTAGTATTTTGCCTTTGACATTATCATAGCCACCGTGGACTGATGTCCACTGTCCCCCACACACAAACCACAATAACATGTACACATAACAGCACCAATGCTTCTGGTTGACATTGCTCTTGTCAGTAACAGTTCGTGTAAAAGAATGCAGTAGCCCAGTCTGAGCCATATATATTTGCTGAAGTTAGTTGTAGAAATATATTTTAGTAAGAGAGGCTCTATTTTGCACAGCGCTCCAGGTGAAGGTGTTGTGACTGAATGATGCATTTTGTGTAAATAGCTTCACTCTGTTTGTCATCACTTTTTTTTTTTTTTTTTGTTTAGACGTACTTTCAATCATTTCCTTTTTAAGAGTGTTTGAGGAAAGTTGCACAGATCAGATTTAAACCTGAAAGATTTTAAACGTCTGATTCAAACAGAAAAGCCTAATTTTGAAGCATCGCCTTCACCTCCCACCCACTCCCATGTTTATCATCACCTGCACCCACTGTCCTCTCACTGGGATATATGTTCAAAATCATTCGATCTGTCATGACTTCATCCTATTGCTTCCTTTGTCCATGTCGATCCTGCATCCAGGATTTTGCCGTTCAGAGACGCTCCATCACTTCTCTCTCTGCCTCGTCCTCCATCTCCTACATAATGAGCTGCTGCAATGTTTTCTTCTTCTACCTCTTTTTGCTCTTTTCTTTCATCACTGTGTGAACATGAGAGTTAGACTTCCAATAAAGTCGCACCTGAAAGCATCTCTCCTGAGTCCTCGTGCTTCATGTGTCCATGTGGTCTGTCATCAACCTCACCAACACACTCAGGAACCACATCCTCCCCTCAGCATGCCTTCCATCATCCTGCGCTTGCTTCAATAATGCCTTCACATTCTAATGGATGTACAGTGTGAGTGCATGGTTATCTGTGCATGTGGGAGCGCATTTTCATGTGGTCCTGCAATCCTTAAAAGCCAATTTCTTTTTTTCCTCTTTCATGACCCGACTGATGTGCTCTCACTGATTGGAGCTGCAACGTTCATTTTCAGTTACAGTTATGCAAGCAGCCATTTATCCCTGGTTCTCAAACACCCTCTGATTTTTGATAAAGTGTTCGCTCCCCTCTGAGTTTGTTTTGATTGCCTGCTGCTGTGAGGAGAGTTGGAGTGAGAGTTCATGAAGTCTAAGAAACACAGCCGGTTTGTAAACAAGAGTGTTTGTGTATACATATGTGTGTGTGTGTTTGTTTAGACATGTTAAGGGTCTCAGAGGGGCAAGGGACTCGCCTACCCAAAACCAGAGCTGCCCAGAGGAGCACTCTGACCAGTGTCCTGCAGTTTTTAGGTAAATTCCTCCTTTTTATTTGAGCAAAAAAAATAAAATTTTTATTTCAAATAATTGTTCACTGAAAGCGGGTTGATACAGTTCTAATTTGATGCCCCTTTCAGAGTCTCGTCCAGCTGCCCATACAACTCGTTCTTACCGTACTCCGGGCCTGCAGACACCTCCTCCGCGGCGCCTCCTCTCTTCTCTGCCACATGGCCCCCATGGCATGCTGGGGAAACGGAGCTACCATCACCACAGCAGGAATGACCCTGACAGACGCTCAGGTAGAGAGTTTCAAACATCTATGTTGATAAAGTTTAGGTTAAATCAGCAGCTGTGTGTCTGTCTTTGTTGAGAAATAACAGATGGTCAAAACTTTTCAAATGTACCAAAGTTGGTTGTACAGTACACCCATAAGGATGCTTGTATGATTCCACACTGTTTTGAGAGGTTGACAGGACCAAGCTTGGACTTTTACACCAAGCTGTAGAATTTCCTGACTGTTCATGTCATTTTCTTTTCTGTTTTTTTTTTTTTTTTCAGAAAACCCAAGTTCCACCGGTGGACCCCTGCTGGTATGTATCCCTAAATCCGGCATTCACAAACCTTATTTACAGTATTGTGGCCCACAATGGGTCATTGAATCTGACAAGGGCGTCAGGGGATAAGCAGATGGATGGAGCAACTAAGACAATGTTGTCTCAACTTCAACTTTTATTTGTTTATAGTGCCAGATCATAACAAATGTTATCTCAAGGCACTTTACAAACAAGCACGCATGCATAAACACAAGAATAAAAAAGTATACAAAGAGATACCCCCTGCCCTTATAGACCCTCACACCGGCTGAGGAACAACTCCCAAAAACCCAGAAAGGGGAAAAAAAAGGACTCAAAAAAGCTCTCAAGGTCATTCCTAAAATGCTACAAGTATTTCAACTACATTTACTGTGCACATACAGGCTTTGCAGACAATATACAGAAATATAATGACAATATAAAGAAACAACACAGTTTGGACAAGTTTGGCAGACCAAATATGCCGCATTCAGGCCCCGGGTCATAGTTTGCTTATGCCTGCTCTAAATCCTTTTGAAATATATCATTATCTGACCGTTCTCTTCTAACAAATGACTGATGTTTTCTTTCTGCAGCACAATGGCCGCAACAGCACCAGCGGAAACACCAGGGGTGGAGTGATGATCCGTAAGAGGCGCCCCAACTGGATTGATGCCCCTGATGACAGCTTCTTCCTCGTCACTCGCGAGACCAGGTAAGAGAAGGTGACCCTTTTTGAACTTTTATTGGCTGTATGTGTGCATGTGTGTGTGGAATGGATTAGAGCAATAGGAGCGGAGAGGATGGGGGTCAGAAACCTTAAAAACGAATGCTATTCCTGGAAGTGCTTTTGATGCAACTTTCTGACACAGTGAAAAAATTACAAGAAAACTTGGCTGGGAAATGTATACAATGCCCCCTAGGTATTAAAAAATAAATTATTCCAGACCTGGGCTGAGAAGTTATTTGCAAGAATGTAATATAAAAATGAATATTTCTTCTAATATATGTTATTGTTGAGGCTTGTGTAACATGATACCATAGAAACACGTTATACACACACGATGAGTCAGTGTTGGCCTGTGTATTTGTGCGTGTTAGTGTCTGTGTGTGTGAGCACGAAACTTGATCTTCCATTAAGTCTGTGTCTAAATGAACCATGGCAGCCGGACCTCACAGCCGCCCGCACACTGCCGGGACTAAAATTAAAGCGACTAACTGGTGCAGATGGTCCAGAGAGGAGCCAGGCACTGCTGGGTTCTGAGTGGAAATATCATTAGCACATTAAACATGGGTGCACTCACATGGATTGTTCACTCACTCACTCACTCAGCACCAAGAAAGCATGGCTCTAAGTGTGCAAGTGAACGCAGCACAGAGACAGAGAGATCACGTTGTTCTGGATCCACCCTCCCTACCATCCAGTGAAGACAATTATGGATTTTCTAAATAAAACACATTGATGGTTCGGCTTTACTCCGAAATGAGAGATCTGAGGATTTGTTCACTTTCTTTCTCTGTTATGTGATATAGAAAAGGAGTAGGAGAACTCTCCCACATGCACAAGGAGGCAGTGCACTGGAGAGAGAGAGAAAAAAAACACTTTTCTTCACAGAGTAGGAAAAAAAAAACAACACTAATTTTTAATTAGGTTTTAAAATGAGACGCATAGAACAAACATGCTCAAGAGAGGGATCAACAACAAATCAACACATTGTCACTGTTCTTCCGCTGGGAGATGAATGTTTGTGAGAAACTTTAGTGTTGATTGCCAGACTTAGTCACAGGGGATCCTGGAGAAAGGTTAAAAAAAAAAACAATTATGCAGTAGATATATATTTATTATTCTTTGCAGCTTTGTTGTTACATAATGGATACTGATTATAGTCTGCCTGCATTCACTCAAGCAAAAGTACAATTGATTTCTGCCTCAGCCCAAAAGCTATTTTTTTTATTCACGTTCCTCTGTTTTCTTCCATTGAAGACAGTGACAAAGGTTTTGATCTGAAGAATCAATTTGATTTATTATAAAGTAAGAATTTGGGTTCTAACTACTATATTATAATGCATTACAGCACAGTGTAAAAGATTATGGTATAACTCAGCATATAAAAGAATAAAGATGGTGCCAATATGTTATTACTGCAGTATAGTATAGAACCAGATCCAAGAACCTTTTTGGTCTAAATTCCTATCTATTTGTGCTTTAAAACACCTTTTAATTTTAACAACAGGAAGTTGTAAAAGTACAGGAATGGAATCAGTATCTATTGATATTCAGGTCATGTTGATAGGCAGGAAGCCCAGGTATGAAGCTGTTTTGATAAGTGAAAAACAAAAACACAAATACATTTAGGTGAATTAAAAAGATAGAACACTGTACATGTATTTAGAACAATAAAATGACAATGGATGAAGAATATTTGACTCTCCTCATTCCATGAAATGGGATTATTGGTTTCAGGATCATCATGACAGAGGAGAAAAGTTCCTAGTATGCAAACCTTACATGGCTTCACTAGAAAGCCCAGGATTTAAGGAATTGTCCATTGTAAAGGACAGAATGAAAGGAAAGTCCTTGTCATTGTGACATTGTCCAAGATCCGCTTCCTTTACCATTAGGCCACCAACTGCCCCATATATGAATGGGCCTGGTCTCAGCCGGCTAATATACAGTATTATGCAGTACGCTACAGTATAGTAGAGTAGGCGTATCCCTGGGGAAGATATTAATTTAAAAAGTTTTCAATCAACGAAGCACGAGGACGACAGAGCCAGAATCCTCCGAGCTAGAATAATAATCCAATATGTAGGAGCAAGGAAGAGTTCTTCTCTCCCAGCAGTGAATACATTTCACCATTTTAAATTATACATAGTTGCTTTAATTTTATATTAGAACTAAGAGAAATGACTTAATATATAAAGTGATATAATGACCTAATGCATATTATCAATTATATATATTTGATGGATACTGTTAATTTACTCTTTGTGCGGCTCTGTTGAATCAGGATTTCTCAGCCTGGACTCTTCTTCTCTCCCTATCTTTTCTTAGTGTTGTTATAGTGTTTTTCAGGTTTAAACTCCCCTGTGACCTGGTGTACAAACTAAAGATGGTCCACTGTACGATTCTGCATACATGGGAACAGAACACAGGCATAAAGCAAACAGAGAATGTGTTGTTGGGTTGTGTGTTTGCTCTTCTCCTCACTGAGTGCCAGCTGAGCAGACACAGCACAGTTAAATCTGCGCTACTTCTTAATCTGCCAAACCACGCCTTTGGTCACAAGACAGGATCTGTAGTCCAATAGCCTTGGTAGTAGGATGTATAAAAAAAAAATGTATGTGCATGAGCCACCCAGATGATTCCCCTTCCCTGTAAATTTTCCTCATTCAACATCTTTGATGTGACTGGGTGATGAGAGTGAGAGATTTGGAGTGCTGGAGTGACTCCACCTGACCCCACCCGGGCCTGTGCAGGTCTGTCATCCTCTCATGAACAATCAGGGCTGAGTGTATGGGTCATGTCAGTGAAACGCTGCTTCTTCTATCTTCACCACAGATAAGGAATCACCAACTGAGAAAAGAACAGGAGTCTCTGCAAAGCATGTAGGATACTTCTTTTTCCAAAACAACTGCATTTTGGGGGCTTATGTGCGAATTTAAAAAAAAAGAACATGTTACACACTGAGAAACGGTGATAAGCAATTTATATTCCAGACTCACATAAGGCACCCCCACGACTTCAGACAGCATTACTTTCTACATGGTGGTGTTGTTCTTTGTGTGTCACAACTCTCCCAGCCGTCTTCATACGTTACTCTACCAAAATAATGTCTTTCTGTGTAATGACAAGTCTGAAAATAATGTAAATGATAGTAATTGTGTATATACAGTGTTGCGTTCCGTAGTGCTTCATTAAACAAAGAATAATGGAAAATAAAAGATACCATCACTGTAGGGAATTCAATAGTGTGCGCATCTCAGTTTATGGTGTGTTTTCTTCACCATAAAGAGCGCTATCGTGTTCTTTCAGACACATAATGTAGATTATATGTCTGAAAGTACATGAGTAATCCCAGGCTTGTTTCATCAGCACTAGGTTACTAAATAAAACGAATGTGTTTTTCTCTCTGCAATGCAAGAAAACAACCCTTCCCTTCAGCGAGAGCACTGACAGGGGCAAGAAAAATAAGAGCGTATCTAGAGGATGGGGTTTGTAATGGCTGCCCCCGAAGGGGATGGGAATGAATCCTCTATACATTTCGATGTTTATCTTAGCAACTGCTGCCAAATGGATTCTGGTTGGATCTGCAGCTTTAAATTAGTTTCTATAAGAGTGATATCCTCACTAGTGAGATCACTTTTAAAGCCCTAAAAAATCCTACTGAGATGTGATCCTCAGCTCATAACAGTGCAAGATACTCGTGCTCTGTACCTGCTGCCCCTCCAAGTCTGCAGAATCCATCGGAAATGAGAAAAGGTGTTTGTTTCTAATTACTTTCATAGTGCACGGGAGCCTCAATACGGTGTCCTTTAAGAAACAGGCTCGCACTTAATCACTCAGATCCAAGTTAAGATCACCGTCTGCTGTCTTTATTAGTTTCTTCATGTGCCTCAGAGGCTTCAAGTGGTGATGGTGCGGTCATTCAGGTGACCCCACATCTGAAAGTGTCGCTGCTTCCAAATCAACACAACAACAACTGACTTATGAAGTCATAAAAAATAAATTACATCTCGGACTCAAAAACAGTTAACTGAAATGATGGTGGGTCCCTGCAGCCATTATTGAAATATGAAAACCACTTGGAAAGCAGTTAACTGTTGTATATTAAACAGTGATATAAAAGACTGGAATTGGAATGGGCGAAGGAGATGCAGTGGCAACAACGGAGAAAGCGAACAAACAAAATGTCTTGGTGTCCACCAAGATTAACAATAAATTACTGCAGCAAGGAGAGCGAAATTAAGTTTAAGAAAATCATATTCATATCTGTTGTTGTGGCTCCCAGAAGAAGTAATGAAATTATACTGTAAAATGAAAAATAAAACTAATTAAAAAATCTGATTTTTTGCTATTGTGGCGACACATCATTAGTCTAACGACGGTCTAAATCAGGCATGGGAAAACTAAGGCCCGGGGGCCGGATGTTGGCCCGTTGAGCTTTAAAATGTGGCCCGCCAACCTTGTCCAAATTAAATATTTCATTATTTTTTCATTATACTTATGCCTTTTCCCTGCAATAATGCATTTCTCCAGCAGATGACGTCAATAGGGGTAGGAGAATTGTAGGATTTTAGGTTTTATACATGACTATTAGATGCCATTTGTCTTAGTTTAAATGAACGGTCCATCTTTCTGCTCTGGACTCGGCCCCCGTGTAAAATTTTAGGACCAATTGTGGCTCACAATCCCTCTTGGTGAGTGAACAATCCAATCCTTGGTGAATTCTGTTTATCATCAACTGTCTGCAGAGACTGTTTAAGAGTCACCTATGCAAAATCCTGGCCTAAATCTGACCAAAATATTTTATTTTTAATGTGGAGACCAGGGAGTGTACTAGTAGACTGTCAAATCTAGAGGCAGCTGTAAAGACTTGGTTGGAGACTTGGCTGAAACCTGTGAAATAAAAACTACCACAGACATCTGAAGCCTGAGACTGGACTTTTCGTTGTTATTCCACAGAACAACCATAAAGAGTAGAGAGGTTATTACTTTCTTATACCTTTATTTACCTTTGCAAATTAGCTTGTGGAGAATAATAATATTCATTTCACAGGTAGGCGTGATGTCTTAAGCAGTGATTCTCAACTGGTGGGTCGTAACCTGTACTTGAATTGTTTTCAGTAGGTCGTGGAAGGGCCAAAAAAAATAATTATGATAATTGTTTTTATCAGAACAAGCTATTGAATAAACTCATGTTCTTTAATGTAATATTAAATAAATTTCAAAAGTTGAAAGTCACTGTTTCAGTCATTTAGGGGGTGATGTTGGGTCATGAAACCAGATCAGTTGAGAACCACTGGTCTAAAGTTTAATGCTATCGTATGTTCTGCACTTAAGTTTCTTCTCCTCTCTGTGTCCAAAGGAGGGCTCGACGGCTGCTGTCCCGCTCCCAGCTGAGACACGCCTGCCGACAGCCCTGCGAACAGATAACCTTACGCAGGGTCTCCCAGGGCCCTCCTCAGGGGCTTGTACTGGCACCTCCTCACCCTCACCCCAGCCTAAGGATGCGAGGCCCCATCGTTATCCATGACTGACTGCACGCAGACGCAGCCAACGCCACGCCACGCCCTGCGCACACTAACAATTCTCACCTTATATGACGTTTGCTTTCTGGCCCTTAGTAACAATTTACAATCTTCAGTAACTGGTACAGATGATGATGTGAAATCTCTGGATGCGTATCTGTGTGTTTTGTATGATAGTGTAAAGAAAGGGTTTAAATAACAGGGGAACCACTGTCCAGTTGTTGGCTCCTACGGACGGGATAATGATTTGGTCTTTGTGTTGATGGTAAAATGTTTTTTTTTCAGCTTGTATAAAGTTACTTTACGTTCAGGCATGAAGTTTTGACTGGGTGGGATAAGGGATGGAGGGTGGGTTTAAAATTTTTTTTTAGGTGGTCTTTAGTCTTTTGGAGAAAAATGTCTGATTCTGACTTTTTAAAAAATCTAATGCACTGAACCAGCAGCCTGTGAAGAAGCAGAGCTGCCGTAAATCCACCGATGGTTTCTTTTTGTTGCGCTCACCTTGAGGATTGAATCAGAAGAGGCTGAAGCTGGTGCTGAAGAGCAGCAGCAGACCTTGTACAAAGCTGTCCCCCTTTTCACGTCCACAGGTTCAGAGGTAAAACAAAGAGACACAGCACCGCGCCACACTACCGTTGTCATTGAACCTTGTATATCTCATTACTGGACTGTAAATCTACTCATCCTATTTCTATAGACTGCTGACACAGCCCTGACTTGAATACTGAAGCACTTCCTCTGCAGGAGAAAGAAAAAAGGCATAGAACTGTCACAGTTCCCTTCAGCTCAGATGGACGAGCAAACTTTTAGCCTAAAACCTATTGGCAACTCTGGCTATTTGCTGACAGCATCATCTTATTTGTTCTTTTAAGCTGCCAGGCAATTCACAACTTCTCATTTTGTTTCTCTCCTTCCCGTATCCCTTGAGCCGTATCAGCATCACCTCAGAAAGTTGCTTGTGAACCCATCTGCCCTTCAGGTGTCTGTTCAGATCTTTAGTTTATTTAACAAACATTGCAGTCGCCGCCAGCATGTCATTGAGGTGAGCCCCCCGCCCCACAACCAGTGGGTCATGTGATTCCTTCTCCTTCAATCAGAATGTTTATGTTGGTGTTTTACTCGTACGTCTTGTGTTGAATTATGAATATGCTGAGAACAATAAGGATGATCATAATAAAAAAAACAGATAGAAAAACAGTACTGCGTTGCCGGAGAGTGGTGTCCAGTCTCACTGATTCATTTCCTGGTGTCAAACCCTGACAGCCTGCCTTGTCTCTCAGCCTCCTACTCCATCTTTCCTTTTCTGTCTGCCTTGGTCTTGCTCTCAGGGGATGCGTGATAAATTGGTCCTTGTACACACGGCGGCCTTTGCAAGGATGTGGAGAGAAGGAAAAAACTACCCCAACAAAATATGGCAATTTGACACAGTGATGAGGAATGACAAGAGCTCTGAGAATATAAATCATGTTCTTCAGAGCTTACAGGCTGCCTCGCAGCATTTCATTATGTGGTTCCTGCTGACAGAGCCAGAGTTGTTCTGTTACGATGGGATTGTAATTTGCAGCATTTGCAGCTTCATCTCACGGCCTTTCAAAATCTGAACACATTCAGCTGAAGCCGCTGAGTGTGTTTGTAATTATGTTTGGTTTTCATGATTTTTTATTCCATCTTTTTTAAATGTTTCCTACTAACTTGCAAACTGCAAGACTCTAGATCAGCGGTTCTTAACCCGGGTTCGGTGGAGCCTCTGTCGCGGAGGTCAAGACACACCGACTCACCCTACGAAAGTAGGGTTCGGTGAGTGGGAACATGAAACTGGTGGGGTTCGGCATAGGCGTAGCCACGGGTGGGCCCGGGTGGGCCTGGGCCTGCCCACTTGTCAGTCAGGCCCGCACCATCCATTTAGAGGGCTGACCATGTTATAACGAGGGATGATGTTCATGATCAAACTTAGGCTATGACACTTTGGGGTTGGGCCCCGCTGATTTTTTTCGGGGCCCACCCATTTTATGGGTTCTGGCTAAGCCCCTGGGGTTCAGTAGCTCCAACAAGGTTGCTCTAGATGTAACTCGAGGGTGTGACTATTTGAGAGCAATTATGTGCATTGCCTATTTATTGCTTGTTTTCAAGGTCAAGGTCAAGGTGAAGGTCACGGTCACGGTATTTCCAGACTATTTTATCTCCTTGTCCCTTTTTCAGGGACAAGGGTTGCCCCTGTGTCTTCTACTCTGACTCCAACTACCTCCATGTCCTCCCTCACTGCATCCATTAATCTCCTCTTTGTCTCCTACCTGGAACCCCGCAGACCAAGACCAGTTACTTAACCCCTAGGCCACCACTGCCAAGACTGCGTGGTGGCCATGTTTGTGTAAACTTTCTGTAAAATTTTACATATGTGATCCAGGTTAGAAGCAGATAGATTGTGAATTTGTGCGAAGAGGGTTTAATGTTGTGAAAAAGTAGCAAATGGAAAGGCTAAACAGGTTTAAAAGCTTAATAATGATAATATAATTCAATAGTAAGATTTGGATAGATTGGTGGGCGGGCATAACATGCAAAATGGGCCCCATCTGGCCCAGGTTTGGCCTAGACAGAATGACACCCAGGAGTAGATAAATTAGCATATGCTACCTTTGAGTTGTGTTTGGGACAACAGTTGTCCAAATTGGCATTAGCACATTAGATGGTGATTGATCAACCATTATCTAATATCACCCAACAATGTGCTGTAATAGTGATGGCAAATATGTAATACTCTTATATTCCAGTGGGTGACAGAAGAGGCTACAAATGCCTGTGAAAACAATGGCGTTGTTGCTACGCGAGCGCGCTACACGCGACATCGACGTAACAGAAAGATGAGCAAGTGACAGTAATGGAGAAGTTTTTGAGAAAGGAACAGGAACCTGGACAAAATTCTGACCCACATGAAGGCCCTATTGTGGGTGGTCGACAAAAAAAACTACAACCCAACGGACTCTTTGTTTGTAAACAGTGAGCTGTTGAATTACTGTTGGCCAAATGACCCCATAGATTTAGTTCATTTAGCTCCTCCGTCCTCCTCAGGAAGTCTGCGGCAGTAAGTAATCAAAAAAACATATAAGACAAATCAACACAATTTAAGAAAGAAATGTATGTGTGTGGAGGAGGTCTACACTAAGTGAGTATAAATACATTTTCAAATTGTGTTATTAACTATATGTGTTACTAATACTGTGTTAAAATGTAATTTTGGTTGGTGGTGTGCCTCAGGATTTTGTAGACGTAAAAAAATGTCCAAAAAGGTTGAAAATCACTGTATTAGACATTGTCCAATGTCCAAAGATATTGTTCACTCCTGAAGCTACATTGTTTATGTTGTCTTAATTGATATCCAGTAGACTTGGTGTATTGACCATTGAACACTAAAAAAATGATAGATACTTTATTGAAATTTCATTTCTGTTTTTCCTCTTCTTCTAAGTAAGCACTTGTCAATTTGTACCAAATTAAACTGATTCAAAGTTTGTAAAAAATCGTCCCTGAATCGAATTGACTTTGAATTGAGATTAAATTTTTTTGATATACTGTATATATATATATAAATATCTATATATCACAAAATGTATATTTTGATTTCTTGATATATATATATCATGAATACATCAATACATACATCATATATATCATATATATAGCATTACACATTTGAAAAAAAAATGTTTTGCATTTCAACAGGTTATGTATTGAATGTGTACATTAAGATATGGGTAAATAGGCTGATTAAAATAAAACATTTTGTATTAAGTATTAAATAATAATAATAATAATAATAATAATAATAATTATTATTATTATTATTATTCGTAGAAATTGTAGTAGTGGTGGTTGTAGTAGTAGCACTATTGCTGCAAGAACCTCGTCATTCGTGTGCTGACTTTTACCTTTATTCATTTATTACTAATTTCGACTCATTTGTTTCCAGCTGTTCCGGGCTCCATCCAGCTACTTCTAGGCTGATTTTACAGTCGTAAGTTTGTTATGGTCTGTTAAGCAACCTGGCGGTTTAACGCCGTTAGTACAGTTAGTATCAGTGAGATTTTACACACCACAGTGTAGTAGTATGACATAGTTGCCGTATCGTGGTTTGTGAGGAGCATTTTGTGTCACGCCGGGTCTTATGAAGACACTTACTTTCTGTGTAAACCGTCTGAGTATTGTATAACTGAAGTATCGTTTCTGTATATTCTTAAACCATTTTTCACGCACGTCGTATCTGTAGCTCCAGTGGCGCAATCGGTTAGCGCGCGGTACTTATATGACAGTATGCTGCAGAGCAATGCCGAGGTTGTGAGTTCGAGCCTCACCTGGAGCAGACTTTTTGACTTAAGCCACTATATACATAAAGCCGAACTATTGTATTTTAATTGAATAAAACACAAGTTCAACTCATAAGCATTAGTAATTACCCTTCTATTAAAAAATAAAATCCAAAAACCTTGACTACATTTTACTTTATTTTGTTGGGAAAAAACGTAGAACGTATGTATAGATGTTTTTAGTCCGGGGGATCTTCCAATGACAGCAGAGTTATTGGAAGATTTGGATTTATCGTATTTATTCGTTTTTGTTTACAACGATTACATGGTGATAAATAGATTTTCGTAGACATTTACGCTCATATTTTTTTTTTCATTCGAAAGCTGTTTCATTTGCAATTTATTCATAAAATATAAACAAGGAATAGAGTGGAAAAAATGTGTTTCTTTTTTATATTTAGCATCGTCACGGCCTCCCGTAACTTCCAACCGAATGTGTGACAAAATCTGGCCGCTAGAGGTCAGCATAACTACATCCTTACAAAACTGGTCAAAATATGTTCTTTTGTGGATATTAAAGTAATGTTGAGGGGTGTTAGTTGAAATTATTTGCAGTGGGGACATTTGGATAGGCATTTTATCGTAAATGATGACTGTTTGATTTATTTTAGGATAAGAGACACGATTAGGCATTTATTTGTAACAGTTGAGATAGGCGTGAAGCTCATGTGATCCAGACTGTTTATGTGTATACTTGACCCTTGTTAATGCATGTATGCGGCTCTGCCACTCTAAGCCACCGTGAAGCTGGCGAAGACACTGGAAAGGAAGTGATCCAGATGTCCTGGGTGGAGATCTCCCGAGTAATAAATGCCACCCACGGATTCTTCACCTCTTCCCACCTACGTTCACCCCACTTCACCCCTGTACTTCCAGAATGGAACACTGCACTTAGTATTTAACTGCAAGGATGGGACACAATGTGCCAGTATGCAACCATGAGAGTGAGAATGCTGTGGCATGAACATGTGTTATTGGCATGTGTGTGTGTATTGTGTGGGTGTTTAATCCTGAACACATCCATGTTAACACGAGGGATCAGATTTTGGAGAACATGCCACTTGCCCTTGGTTTCCTGTGGATTAGATGTAACCATTTTTTAATTTTCCTTCTTCAGCTGTCCTCCACCACCAATCCCCTTCCCCTGAGATGAACAGGTGGCGGAGCAATCATACACACACCACCCTGAAAGTAGGTCCACGGACCACTTTGTTCAGTACAACTGGAGTGGTCAAGGGCTGTGTGTGTGTGTGTTGTGTGAGGGATTTAGGCAGAAGGAGACAAAAGACACAGAGTTTAATATTTGGGATAAGCTGTGATTGAACATTCTGAGATCAGAGCGGAATGATCAGATTCAGCCAGCCATAATCCGTCATCTTGAAAAATTAAATACCACTCTTAGCTCTTCTCTGCTGGCTTATGACCTGCTGTCGCCATCACAGACACAAACACAGACACAGCCTGGTGGTTTAATTGTTTTATCACAAGAGTGTTTGTGCAAACTAACCATGGAGGTGTTTCAGACTAGCTTAAAGTATTTCAAAGATAGTTTTGTGTTTGTTACACTCACTGAGGAAAAGAATGGCTTTTAGAAAGCAAAAAAATAAAAGACACACAGACACACTCTGTCTCTAATCTGAGCTGTGTCTCATAACTCCTGTTGTTTCCAGCGGGGGTTGTTCTGATATCTGATGAGTTTTTCATTAATAAGACTCCAGTGTAATCCTGAGAGAGGCACACAAAATGACAGTGGATAAGCCCTGCTTCAGCCTAACCCATGCAACCACACTGCTGGGATGATATAACTTAACATGGTTTCACATGTTCTTCATACCCCTGTGTAGTTTAATCTTAATCTTTCTCTGTTCTGATTCACAGCAGTTTCTCTTTTTCATTTGTAAATAAAAACATGCAATCACAGCAAACACATTTCCTTTACAATGTCTTCTGTTTTTTCAATAGAAAACCTTTATGATAAAAAAAGTAAGAGCAGAGACAACAATATGACACATAAAATGATGTTGTTTTATCTTGTTCAAAATGATATATAAAATGACATTGTGATCCACATCACTGTACACAGTGAAATGTGAGCTCTGCATTTAACCCATCACCACAGTGAACAGTAGGCAGCAGTGTGTGGGGAAGGTGAGATGCTCAAAGCACCTCAGTGACAACCTGACAGCTGGTGGATTCAAACCTAGAACTCTGCAGACCAAGACAGGTTCCTTAACCCAGTGGTCCCCAACCTCTAGGCAGGGGACTGCTACTAGTCCATGTGTGAATTGGTGCCGGGCCGCAGAAAAATATTGTTTCCTTTTTGGCCTCATCTGTCTATTACTTGCACTTGATCCATACCCATATCAACAAAAGAACTGACCAACAGAATGGCTAGAATTCCATCATCAATAATGAAACTATATTTGATTAGGAAATATTTTCTCAGTGAAGACAACAACAATAAACTCAAAATGACATGAGTCATTGATACAAGATTCTAACTTTTTATACCGGTCTGGTAGCAGAAAGTTATAGACTGGATGTTCAATCTTGGTTAGGAAGATTTTATAGGTAGGAAAATATTTCAGATATATTTTCAATATTTAATAATGAATAAAAGTATAACATTATTTTAGGCTCCACTGGGGACAGCGTCATACCCAGAGCAGCTCAGTGGCAACCAAGTTTGATTACCTAACCATGAAGCCACCACTGCCCAACCAACTACAACAAATCAATCAATCATGATCATTTATTTTTATGTAAGCAGACAATTCATGGCATTGGGTTTCAGATGATTGTATTGCTTTGTATTTGCCAATGTTTCCAAATTGCATCTATACAAAGTCGCACAGATACACACACCACTCATTAAGTCACACCCTCCAACTCCTCCCCCTGGTGGCTGGACGCAGTTCTGAGTTTAAGACTGATTTTAATATCAGCTTCTGCTTGTGTGCTATCAGTGTACCCACAATGAAGTCTCAGTCCTCTCCGCTGTCTCTGATGACCAATTCTTCACTGAAATTACCGTTCCACTCAAGGCCACATCCCTGAGCAGAGTGAGGAATGTACAAGCCGCTCTGAAGATACTATAGAAGAGAGTGGGAGTAATAATTACCCGTGTTGAATGCATTTCTATAGACACAATCAGCGAAGAGGTAACACACTGCAATTTCTTTGGATTGGTGCAGTCAAAGGCTCACGTGTCTGCGGGGAGGTATCAGTCAGTGTTTCACTGTGTGCTGGTGCTGCTTTTCTTTGCATTTTGAAAAAAAAAAGAAAAGGAGCTACTAGTGGGATGGATGGAAGAGCAATAAAGAATACAGTGATATCAAAGTACTGTATACGGTAAATGTACAATGATTTAAGGTTAATGACATATTCTTTCATATTTTAAACAGACTCACAGGAGCTGTGTGCTCATTTTTACCGTACTAAGTCTGTACAGCAGGGGTCTTAAGGACAATGGTGGACTATATATCCACTTGACACAGCAGCTGTCAATCACATGGAGTGTCTTCTTTTCCTTAGCACCAGCTTTATTTCCATAACCCCCTGACCCCCATCCTTTCTATCTATCTAAGTTATACCACTCAATAGTTTTGAACTAACTGAATTCATTGAGAAGGAAAGGAAATACACCTGGGCCATACATACCACAAACACTCACGGTTACATACACAAAGACCGACCCATAAAAAGGGTAACACACACACACACACACACACACACACGTCCTACCTACCTCACCTGCCACTGAGTAAGGTGTTACAGTCACTTGCACACTGTCGTTCTTGTCTATTTTTGGAAATACACACCTTCTTCATACTGATAACAGCAAAAATCACAATAATCACAATGAGAATTATCTGTGGCAACCTGTGATAACAATCAGCCGGTGCTAGGAAATTGTTTTGTTATGTTTGTTATGTCATGTTCACAGTCACTTTGCCACTTTAACCCCTGAGTAAGGTTGCGATTTTTTTCAAACATTGTTAGTGTTTTTTTTTGTTTTTTGTGCAGTTAGGTGGAAAACACACCTAACTTACATGACAGCTTTGGGAAATAGAATAAGCCATATTTACAAGCCATACAAGTACAAATAAATAAAATATAATTAGTTTTAAAGCCCTGTACATGGTCTTTTGTGGATAAATCTTTAAAACAACATTCATAAATACGGTATCATACGTGAATTATAGAGCAACGTGGAAGAAAAAAGGACATAAAAGATTATGAGAGAGCAGTGTTAAAAACAGAAGGTTGGGAAGGATAACTGTTAACACTAGATCGCCCCCTATGGATTAGATCTTTGACAGGAAAGCGGCCCAAGAGGGTCCCCAAATATTTTCACATTACCTCTTATTACCTTTGAAAACTGAATCCAGGTGTTTCATTGGTAGGTCTTTGAGCATTTCTCCATACCACTGGTTGACAGTTGGTGGTCTGGTTTTGATCCATTGAAAAAGAATACATCTCCAGTCCAACCAAAGGAACTTGTTTAAAAGTCTTTGCCGTGACTTTGACAAAGGCAGTCGTTCCTCCATGAGTCCTAACAGAAAGAGCCCGGGGTCTATTGTTATGTTCTTACCGAAAAGTAATTAATTTCCTTGGAGACTTTCCCCCAAAATGTTAAGATCCAACCTCCTGCTGAGGTTGCAATGCTTAAAATGTACATTTCTGAATAATAATTATGTCTCTAATTTTACTCATTCCTGTACCTATGCCTGCAAGTATGTACATTTATTTGTTTTATACTGACATTTCTGTTTGCACTGCCTGTGATACCTGTGACAGCTTAATCTCCCGCACTACCTCCTTTACAATGTTTACACCATAGTTTATGCAGTACTTCCATCCCTTCTTCCAACAGTCTATGTTGTGTACATATTTAAACCTTTCCATTTGTTTTCTTTTCATTTAAAAAGAAAAAAAGCATGTTTATTGTGGTTTTTTGTTTATTATAACGATGCATTGGATTGGCTCCTTGTGAGCTCCCTCAGTTATGCTGTAACCCCCACTGTACAATGTCAAAGGACTACACGATTGGGGTGTTTGATATATTCTTGTTCTGTTACTAAAATACTTAGTATGAAATGATTACACTTTAGTTTCTGTAGTCAATACGGATTTTTTTATGTTTTCAATATCAAACGCAGATGTGACCCACCAGTAGCAGCAGCGGCCTCAAGTTCATTTAAACTTGCTTCGGTAAGGCTGCGTTTGTTGTTTATCTCGGGGCATTCAGTTCGTGTGTGGTAACTATAGGTCGTGACTTTAAACGTTTTCGAGAATACGTATCAGAAATGGACTAGATACATTGTTTGGGTAAATTTACATTTATTTGGTTGTTGATTAAAGATTAAATTATTTTCGTCGTGGTGTTAAATGGTCTTATTTCAAGGCCGACTCCGCCTACGTAAAAACGGCTCGGTGTGCTTCGGTTTGAAAACGAACGCACCCAGCAGAAAAACGCATCATCGAAGTATCGTACCTAGACCAATCAGAATGCAGTTGAGGACAGGGGCAGAGCTAGTTGACAAAAGATACAGCCAACTAAGCGACATGTAGTCTGGACGTTGTAGCCAATCGGCGAGCATGTGCCAAAAATAACACCTCCTCTTGTTCAGCACCCAAAGTCGAAGGATAGCTCTGGCCTTTCAATGGAAGAAAGTGCGAGATTTGTCAGTGTTGTTTAATATAAACCAACTCTCGGAGTCCGCGTTTGCTGAGAAGCGACCGATTTAGTCTTCGCCTAACGTGAGAGACAGACCTGACGTCCAACATGCGTAAAAATCAACGCCGTCCAAGCAGGGAACCACCGAGAAAGGAATTATCGCCGCTCATCTGAGGCCATTCTCCATTATTTTTATCAAATAAGGAAACATACCAGGGCTAGTCGGCTAGCGTTAGCGGCTTATATTGTCAGGTTAACGCCAAATCTCTACCAGGTAGCATAATCCCCAACGTGACCGAGATTGGATCGTCATTTGCACAGAAGCAGGAAAAACGTAAGTAACACCGCCGTATGTGCGCTAACGTCATTAGCTTGGGTTTGACAACCTGGTGCTCAAAGCGGGGCTAACCGTTCAGTGAACGTTAGCAGTGCAGCTAACACAGGCCTCTCTCCTGCGGAGGCAGGAACAGGAGGAGTGTGAGCAAGGAGTTCAGCATGTGCTCAGTGGATTGCTATTTTGTACTTAGAAACGCGTTTCCAAAAACAGCCAGTCGACAAATGCTCCATTGAAACTGTGGCGTTTCGTAAGTGTTTGAGTGAAAGCGTTTCATTGCCACAATTAAACTCGTGCATCGCTCTGAATTTTCAAGGAAACTGCCACCGCCGACCATTTCTGAATGAAGCACTTCTTTAATGTAACCCCAGTGCGAAGAGCCAGAACGACACGTTGGTCTCCGGTGCTTAGTCTGGTCCCAAGCGAGCTAATCTAGCACGGCACTTGCTACCATGAAGCAATAACGAGCTAATGAGGGCTTAGCGGACATTGTCATATGAGTGCCTCAGGTTAGCACGACAGCCTCTGTCTATTTCTAACGATATGGCGTTATATTTAAACCAGCGCGCGGCCACACACTACGGTAGCTCCCATTCTTTCCAGCATGGTGCCCAGAAGTGATCAAATGAGTGGGGTGAAATGCGTGTATACATGCGTGGCCTCTGAAGTGGGAATAATGCCAATAATCAATGACAAATCAATTAGCAATGTATTAAAGATCAACGCTGACTTATGAACATTTTAATAAGAAATTGAGTTTCAAAACTGTAGACATTTTAATACATACCTAAATGAATTGTTTTTGGTGCATTTATAACAATATATTTTTAATATCAATAGTTTCTTTATTGGGTTCCTCAACATATAAACTTTAAGGAAATCTTTCCCTTTTGTCAGAACATTCCTTTATTTCCCAAGGGTTTCATAAAAAATCCATCTTTTACAAAATGTGTTGCAGTCAAAACAATTAAGCATTTTCCATATTTTGTTTAAATGTATATTCATTTGGCCTTTCAGTACATGTGCTAGAACACTAGTAGATAGAACAACTTAAAAGTATATGCTATTGCTAGCTGTTAACACAATGTCTAAAAATTCCAGATATTTTTGCTATTTGATGGTCCAAAAAATTAGTCTTGATTGTTTTGTAAAATGGTAAATTTGTAGATCAAGTGACATTGAAACATGCTCTAGCCAATAGCTGTTGAGGTACTGACTTCCATTGAGTTTACAATCTGTCTTTAAGGGTGTGGCAATGTTAATATGCAATAGTAAATAGAAAAACGTTATGTCCAGAGGTTTGTTTTCAATAGACCGACTGTTAAACTCTCAAATATGATGAGAAACAGTTTGATTGAATTAAGAAAAATCCTTTTTTATATTTTTATTAATTTTCACCTTTGTCTAACTGGCTTAAATACCATTCATTCAAACAAATAATCATTACGACTGCCAGTCATTGTCAGTGACAGCCTTAATTACACATGGTGTGTATAAATGCACAAGCCACTGGTTTAGTCTACGCTGTTGAATTAATGTGGCCATTATTTTCAACAGTTGGTTTTCAGCATGTGAAGGATGTTTTATATATATATATATATATATATTTACTTTAGTTTGAAAAGGCTTATTAAACAATGGGTTTTTGCTGCTTTGCACTGTGACAAGTATGGCATTGTTGTTTTATTGTTATACACAGGTACATATTGACTGTCCAATGTGCAACTTTTGATCATATCTTAAACTTGGGCTTGGTTGGTAACTCCTTGCTTTACTCAAGATATGCAGCCATCCTTGTCAGTGCCTACAATCAAACATTGATTATGATAGAAATTTTAACATGGGAAATTAGAAGCTGTGGAGGCGTTGGTTTAGTGTTCAGCACTTTTGTCTTGTTCCATAACTTTTCAGGTCAAACCATCTTCATACAGTTCTGTGTAGTCTCAGAGCTTCATTGGTTGATCAAACCCTAACCTTTGTGCCACCTATATTTTCCTTCAGCTTTCATCAGCCATTTTGAAAAACACAATTTTCCAACAAGTGGGACTAACACTTATACCCCTTCACTCATGTCATGGTCACATGATAGTGGTAGTGCACTTCTCTCTTTACAGCATGTTGTCTGTGCTTAGGGAAGCACTTATATGATGCTGAGGTTTTATAGACCAATGCATTTTTTTTCGCAGTCTTGTGATGATATGCTTTTGACCAAAATGTAATACAGGACCATTCCCACATTGTGTTGTGTCAGGTCACTGAGAGTTTGTGTGCTGTATTATGTAATCCAATATACAAATATATATTGCCATCCACTTCACCTGCTTTTCTTTAACCTTTTGCATGTTTTGCTGCTATATTTTTAGTATACCATGGACAGTTTGATGTAATGATTTAACAAAGGCTAGCATAGTCCAATTTAACCTGAGGTACAGTTCTGTTCTGTATTATTATTGTAATTTAAACACTGTATGGCGTTCCTGAGCATTTGGAATATAATGTATTATTATTTGTTTGCCCCACTTAAAAGTTTGTCCCGCATGGCTCCAGTGTCTTTAGTAAACAAGCTATACAGACTGTTGGTCCAGACAAATACACTTTAACATCTGACAAACCATTTATTTCAGGATAAGGAATATTTGCTGTTGTCATTCTGATTAAAATTATGTTGTCTGTTCAGTTACGCTAAAGTGTCTGTTAGAGGATTTACTGATAATATTAGACAATGCAATGAGGACTTTGTGTGACAGTTTTTGGGGAATAGACAACCCAGTGTCACTTAATAACCCAGCTCGAGAAACAGTACATAATGTACAGCACATATAGTGTGAAATTTCCATGTATGTGTCTTTTGTTATAATGCAGTTGTTTATTTTAATTATGCTGACTCAGGCAGACTCTTTGACTCTTTTTTTTTTAAATCCAACCCTTTGTTTCTGTTTTCATACAGTTTCATACAGTTTTTTTTAACCATTTTAATGTATTTTCCAAGTCCGGTTTGACTTCTGACTTATTCACTTTTATAAGATTATGATTTGATTGAAACTATGTGACGTCAGTTGTGTTTAGGTGTTCATAATGTGGTAATCTCAATAAACTGAGCAAGTACTCTGCAAAGATTGAGCTGGAACAAGGTTTTAATGTCACACTAAAAAAGGATCAGGCTTTTTAGAGAGGTTTCCATTCATTTATAAAGCTTTTTGTCTCATTTAAGGATGAATCCATCACAGGTGAATGAGAGGTTGTTTGCCTTACATACATATAATAACCTCACAAATAACCTCTCACTCACAGTCTGATACCTATGATACCAGTTTAGAGCAGAAGGCACCAACGTGGTGACTGGAGGCAGCTTGGTGCCCTCGTGGACCATCTAAACCCTTCCATGGAGTATATCCAATACATTAATGTAGTCAGTAAGACAAGACTTTTTGAGTCAGTTTTACATTTAATTATTTTCAGCTGGGTCCATTGGTGCACACTACTTCTGTTTGATGGCATACAGTAAACGCCTGTTTGGCGTTTTTCTTCTTCTGTGAGGCCTTATTGAAGTCTACAAAACTGTGATATATACAGTAAAATACTTAATATTAAATAAGCTGTGCCCTGCACAACTACATATATGCCCTTTGTTATTGCTGCTTCTGCTCAGAACAGACTTCCACCCAAGTTGAATTTATATGTACTAATTTATCTGCACTGTATGTCTACCTAGAACATCAGTCATATAATGTGCAGGCAATAGTTCACAAGAGTGAGTTCACCAAAAGCACTAGACTTATCGCAAGAGACTCTTCACACAGTTTATTTGACCAAAGGTTACCACATCTGAGTTCATGTCTTTGACAAACCCGATTCTCAGATTAGTCTTTCCTTCTTTATCATAAAAGATCATTGCAACATTCATTTTTTAAATCAGAATATTGCCATAAAAATACTCAGCATTATGGATGTTTAGGTAGTTATTACAGAGGTGCAGTCTGTTTTGACTTTATCCACTGTCATGAAAAAGTTATACAAATTAGTCATAGTGTTGAAAAAGCATAGAGGGCAATAGCAACATTCCGATGTAGATCACAATACATACATAACATAAACAAAGACAGGAGTTTTTGATTAAAATGCTCTATGTTTAACCTCTTTTTCTGTTAATTCAATGACTTACTAAATAAAATGTAAACATGGTCAACGTAAAGGATTTTCAAGAGGTTCAAAAATGTAAGACATAAATTAATCTGCAAAAACAGCTGAAATAGGAAGTTGTGGTTTTGTGTGTAATCAATGTTGGTTACCCGGGAGACGGATTACACAACATGGGCTGTGCCCCAACTCAGGCTCGCCTGCTTGAAAGTCCTTATTTCAAGAATGAGCGCGTCATAACAGTTGAACAGGGCTGTTCCATTCCACAGTCTTCTCCAAATGTGGCGGTGAAATGTGATCCGTAGTATTCTCTGCTGTCCTCACTCATTGTCGCATGTGGTGCTTTTTGCAAATACAGGGAACTGACACATGACCACATCGTGTGTGTCATCTTTCTACAGTCAGTGTCAGCTACAGCTGTCACATGTATACAAACAGTAAAAAATACAGGAGTGAGATAATCTCTATGATTCCCGTCATTATTTTGGGGGAAAGTTTTATTTTTGGAATATATTGCTTTTGTTGAGGTATTGTAACTCATTTGCTATATTCCTATGCAACCCATGTTTCTGCTGCAGTGGAAGTCTAAGGCACAGGTGTCAAACTCTGGCCCGGGGACCAAATCTGGTCCGCAGGATAAAACAAAATGTGTACTATAGTTGGCCCACATTTGTTGCATTAATAATGCATACATTTTTGTTGTAGCACATACATTTTGTTCTGTGAAGAAAGATTTACATTGAAAATTATCTGAAAAGACAACAAAGAGACCCAGTAAGAAACAAACACCAATGATGTGCAAATTATTTCCTTTAAAATGTTCCATTCAGCGACATTCATATAAATGTTTTCGTAGAAAGAAAGAAAAAAAACAGTTTGTGTCTATCGTGCAAAATGATCCAAATTTCCAGCATTTTCTCTTGTCTTGGCTTGTTAGACTTCTCTTTTTACATAAACTAATATAAAGCTGAGGACTCAGAACTTCCACTCGATTGGAGTCAAGTACTTTTATTCCCTGTTTTTCAATTAAGTGAAAATTACTTATTAAGAAGTACTTCATGTTTTTTTTTTGTATTAGTACCATCTGTTTTGGAAACAGCAGTGTCTAGAAGGGCTCCCTACATTTTTACTGGGTGACCAAATCTTTGGTCTTCAGTGTTTCTATGCCAGATGTGCTTTTTTCCATCATGTGTTGTTTTTGGCACACCAGACCTTTACCTGTTTAAACGTACCTTTCATGGTTTCTTGTATTAGTATTTTCTATTTTGAAAACCTTTCACAGAAGAGAGGGCTCCCTGCATTTGGTATGGGCAACTTAAACCTTCTTCTTCAGTGGTATTTGGCAGATCATGTGTTGAGTTTGACATGTGGAAACACCAGAAGTGATGGCAGCGTTATGGGGAGTTGTGTTGTTTCTGATACCACTGTGATACAATAGTCATACAGCCCCCTCCTAGTCCCCCTTCCCTGTCGGCAGACTGGTGTTTGCCAGTAGTCTGTAGTCAGTCGTATTGTCACCCGATCTAGTCTTCTAGTATCTGCATGTATTGTTGCTGTCTGTATGTCTTCCTTCAGGGCCTGGCTGCGGCTGTGTCTGCTTTAAAGGATGGATGATGCAACCCTCCTTTTCTCACTTTACCAGGCAGCTGAATGTGTATTGGAGAGACAGAGAGAGGGGGATGTAGTTGAATGAAGCTTTGCCTGAATGTTTGCACTGCAGGGTGGGTGGTTGCTAGGCAACGGCAGTGTGTTTGTTTTATTTTTAGGGAATCACTGTTGGTGAGCATAAGAAATTTTTGCTTCTTTCACACTTGTATGTGAACCCTCTTTGTTCGCATGTATAACCCATGAAGACCGCTGAGGAATCGCCGTACCTTGACGGCAAGGTGGGCGCTTGAAGCAGAAAATGTTCTCCAATTATGAATGATAAGAATAATAATAGTGAAGCAGAGGAGTGATAGAAATGCCAACAGCAGTGGCCCACTGCCCCACCCTGGACGTGAAATCTAAACTGCCCGGCGTATTTATAGAGTGCCTTTTTCTTGCTCATAGACTATGACATAGCACGCATGTGCAGAGGAGACATTCTCACACATGCACACAGAGTTCTCTGGAACCAGCTGTAGTCACTCCTTGTACCAGCCTTTTTTGGGCACATGCCTGTCATGCCGTGTGTGCACTCATGAGGAAGGTAATGTAGGGCAAGGAATCAATATGTACAACAGGGGAGAGGCGCCAAGGGTGCTTTTAGTAGTTAGATATATATATATATATATATATATATTTTTTTTTTTGTAATTGATTTGGATATAGCGTGAGTGCAACAGCTCCATCTGGCCAATGAACCCTTTAAGCAGTTTCATTCTGCACAAGCTGCTGGCTTAGACGGGGATTGATTGGTTAGACGGGAAATGTAAGTGCGAATGAAAAATACAATATCACAGATTCACAGCGTTAACAGTTAAGGAACGCTGATGAGTAGGTTTTGCTCTATTCAGAGGACTGTGGTTTTTTTTTCAAAGAAAAACACTTAATAAATAGAATAAATTAAGATACATTTCAACATTTTTGTTTTATTCACTCACTCATCTTATTGGCTCTTATCTGGATGTAAAAGGAGTTTTTTTTTTTCTCAAATCCAGACTGGCTTGTGTGTACATGCTGGATAACCATACTCATGGTGTGAGGTAACACTTGACTTACCAGAACTAGACATGATCTATATTTGTCTGTAGACAGGAGCAACAATCACAGTGAGTGGAGCACACAGAAGCTTGACCACATGACTTAATATTGTTTGCCATTGAATGGCTGAAGGAATTGAGATGGCCAAGAATTAACAGAAATTACCTGCACCTTAATGTTGGTTGCAATAAATGTAGTTAAACTAAGCTCTGCACTATGCTCTACATCACTGGTCACCAAACCTTTTGAAAATCAGATTTGATACTGACTTACTGAAAAATGTTATCATAAAAAAAATTGGGACATACAAAAGTGACCACTCCTCTTATCAGCATCTTCGCCCCCATTAGCATATCATTGCAAATGTCACTGAGCACAGTAATGGTACAATTTTGATTCGTTTTGCTGAATAGTTTGATTTCAAGAACGAAACCCACAGCAGCTGGTAGTCCATGCGGACTAGCAGGTGACCCCTGTGATATCCATTCATCTCTGACCACTTGTCAGGTCGCTCTCCCCTGCACTGTGTACTTTTTGGTATTAGTATTGAGTAATTTTTTTTTTAACAGACTTGAGTTGTGTGGCTGAAAAAGATGTGCGTTGGAGTGCAGTGCAACCAAGGCTGTTGGACCTGTTAGGGAAGTGACCACACCTGTGTAGCTTGTTTTATGCAAGCAAGAAAAAAAAATCTTTCTTTTAAAGTGTCTCTTTTTAGCCCAGATTGACTGTTGTTCTTTTAATGTATTTTACTATTTGTTACATGAGAAGATGATATCGCATGTTAGTTTCTAAAATACAAGTACGTTTTGGAAATCTATGTAAGTTTGCAAAACAAAATCTGTGTCAGAAAAGAGTCAGCTAAGGTGAAGAAATAGGTTTACAGGACAGGTGTGAGACCAGCCCTGATGGAGGGATTAGAGACACTAGGAAAAGGTAGAAGACAGGAGACAGAGCTGGAGGTGGAGTAGTTAAAGATGCTGAGATTCTCTTTAGGAGAGACAAGGATGGACAGGATCAAGAATGAGCTGAATTGAGTTGGTTTGGACATGTTCAGAGGAGGGACAGTGGATACATTGGTAGAAGAATGATCCTAGAGATGGATCTATCAGGTATGAGGCAAAGAGGAGATTGATGGATGCAGTGAGGGAGGACATGGAGGTACAGGGTGAGATGAAAACGCTGATTCGCTTTGGCAACCCCTCATTCAGGGGCAAGCTGAAAGGAAAAGAAGTTTGCATGATAAAAAATAAGATTAATTTTAAATGAGGATGGAAATAATTTTTAAAAAATATATACATGTTACAGTGATTATTCTGTGGCTCATCTCTATGTACTGTCCTTATTGTTTTCCTCAGCTACAGGCAGAAATGGGTGCATTCCTGGACAAGCCGAAGACGGAGAAACACAGTGCCCACGGTGAGGGCAATGGACTGCACTATGGCCTGAGCTCCATGCAGGGCTGGCGGGTTGAGATGGAGGATGCCCACACAGCTGTGGTGGGTCTCCCCCACGGACTCACTGACTGGTCTTTCTTCGCCGTCTACGATGGCCACGCAGGCTCCAGGGTTGCCAACTATTGCTCTGGTCACCTGCTGGAGCACATCCTGTCAGGAGGCAGCGACTTTGGTTCAGGACCATGTTCAGTAGAGGGCGTGAAGGATGGCATCCGCTCGGGTTTCCTGAACATTGACGAGTACATGCGCAGCTTCAGCGATCTGCGGCAGGGCCTGGACCGCAGCGGATCAACAGCTGTGTGTGTGTTGCTTAGCCCGACCCACCTCTACTTCATCAACTGCGGCGACTCTCGAGCAGTGTTGAGTCGAGCCGGCAAGGTGGGTTTCTCCACGCAGGACCACAAGCCCTGCAACCCCCTGGAAAAAGAGCGGATCCAGAACGCTGGCGGCTCTGTCATGATCCAGAGGGTAAACGGCTCCTTGGCTGTGTCTCGGGCCCTGGGGGACTATGACTACAAGTGTGTGGATGGTAAAGGCCCGACGGAGCAGCTTGTGAGCCCTGAGCCTGAGGTATGTGTGTTGGAACGAACTGTTGAAGGAGACGAGTTTGTGGTGCTGGCGTGCGACGGCATCTGGGACGTGATGTCTAATGAGGAGCTGTGCGAGTTTGTCCGCTCACGACTCCTGGTGTGTGATGATCTTGAGAAGGTCTGCAACTCGGTGGTTGACACCTGCTTGCATAAGGTAAGCTTTGTTTTTCTCTCTCTCCTTAGATTTTTTTCCTTAGGTTCCCATGAAAATGCCACTGATGATAAATGTAGTTCCTTGGTGATATGGGGCAGTTGGTGGCCTAATGGTTAAGGAAGAGGACCTGGGTCCGCAAGGCCCCCGGTTCGAATCCCCCTACCGCCAAGTTACCACTGAGGTCCACTGAGCATGGCACCGTCCCCACTCACAGCTCCCCTGGTGCTCAAAGCTGTCCACTGTTCACTTTGGTGATGGGTTAAATACAGAGGTCGCATTTCGTTGTGTGCTGTGGTGTGAATCACAATGTCCCAATGACAAGGAGTTTGCTTTCCATAGAGTAAAAAAATAAATAAATAATTGTTTTAACTTGGCTTTAAGATGAGGACCTGGATGTAATTGATTAACATTTGATGAACAGTCATCCAGCTTATGGTCAAGGTTCATAGTTTCGTTTTTCCAGAAAAGATTTTTCTATAAAAGATTTTTCTAGAAAAACTTTCTTTCAAGAAGTTTCTTCAGTTCTGAGGTACCCAGAGATATTGTTTGTGCTGTGGTGTTGTTTGTCTTTTTTCTTTTAATTTGTCAGAAACCTTCAAGGCTTCAAGGCAATACATGTCCCCCTTAACACCAAGAGGGCAGAGTAAAGCTGCACAATTCAATACTACAAATGTTCATAGCTGCTCGAAAGTTTTTTTTATTGTATAAAATAATATCTATACATTATATATATATATAATTATTTAGATGGAGAGATATAATCTTGATAATCCCAAAGAATTGGATAAAGAGAGTCTGAGATTTGGTGTAATTTTTTTTTTGTGATGATTTGGTTCCAAAACTTAACACAATCTGTGGACGTGAGATAAATCAGATGTTGAATTATACATTGCTGCCTTCCTGGCTGCCCTAGCTATCGATCTGAGCGATAGCAGCCCTCACTCTTCGCCTGAACTGAACCCTCCCAGCAGTTATTACCTCACGCTTCCCCATAAGTGCATTAGTTATTTTTCCGTGTTTTTCAACCACAAGTGTGCAGCAGCATCGGGGCTATTTTTACATCACAGGGAACAGGAAAAGACTGACATAAATCTGCAGTGTTGTGATGCCTGCTGTGTTTGTTGTCGTGGTACACATACAGAGAGGCACATGCAGTGACATTCTACCAGGTATGAAATGAAAGCCATTCTTTGATGTATGGCCAGTTTGACTGTAGGTGACTTTATGCTTCACCAGTGTGAGCCAGTCGATATGTTTCCCCCGGGTTTAGAAATCTATTCAATAAATGTATCTATTAAGACAATTTAAAGTTAAATAAAAAAGGCAGTTGATTTAATTTTTAATATTCAAGATATTTTAACTTAACTAGTTCTACACACAATGTAAACAGAACACACAATGTACACACAATGTAAAAGCCTCTTAGATGAGAGGTGAAACCTCTTCTCTCGAAGTAACTAATTTTGAATTGAATTACCAGGATGACTGAGAATCTACACAGACATGTCATATTGTAAACAACACTGACAAATATAAATAAAATCAACACTGACGAATATAAATAAAAATAGAAAAATGTGGAAATTAAGACAGAACTCACAAAGACAAATCGCTATGTGGTTGTAAAAACAACTGCGAAACAACTTCATCGTTAATTTAAATATAATACAGTGACATGGCTTTTTTCTTTTCCAAACTTGTAAATAAATGTCCATTGAAAACCCTGATAATGTTTTTGTTGGGTTATACTTAACATGGATTTCATGGGAACCTCAAGGAGACATGAAGTTTATACACTGTGATCCAAATTATTATGCAAATCATATTTTCTCAGATTTTCCAGAATTATCTATATGAATGGCAGTCATCATGAATTTCCAGTCACCAACCATTAGAGTGCAATTCAAATGTTTTTGAATGAACCGCCCAATGATAATAGTAAATTCTTGAAAAATAAAAATCATAAAAATGCATGTTCCAAATTATTAATCACAATTGAGCTTTGTCATAGTCAGAGAGCAAGACAAAAATGCGAGAACACACTTTTAAGTAACTTAAACATAATTATTTATTCTCCAACCAAAAACCACAAACCAAACGGGAAGCATGTGCTCTGAGAGATGGTCTGAGAGAGAGAGAGAATGAGAAGGAGGAGCCAGTTAAATAACCTGGGCCCAGCCTTCCAGGTG
>JAFBJS010001672.1:177992-233304 GCA_016785265.1 Paraplagusia blochii | reverse complement strand
TCTTTTCTTTAAGATGAGTTCAGATACTCAGCAGACTCAATAGTAGATTATTTGTGCGTTTTTAAGTAATTCTCTGCTGTAGGTTAATATTAAAAGTCTAGTCTTTACTGTGATATGTTTTCCATTATCTTTTAAATTGCCTAAGGCTGTGAATATCTGCACACAAAAATCTTAGTTTACCACTTATGCAACTCAGGAGATGCAGCTTGTAACTCCAGGCCAGCAAACAAACCCTTGTTAGGAAAAATTTAATTTTGATACAAATTTATTTGTCATTGTTTTAGGCTCACAGCGCCTGCACAACTGATTCTGAAAGTCCAAGATCAGATTCTATTCAACCCTGACAATACATAAAGCTGCAAAGTGAGGGACAAACAAAAAGAAAACCAAAAGTTCTTCAGAACACATAACATCGATATTCATTCGGCGAAAAAAAAAATCGCTTCCCTGACCTCCTATTACTTTTACCTTTTAGTGTACGAGGGTTCACAGTATTTAGACAGTCACTTATTGACCAAATTAATCATTACAGCTGATAAGGTCTGCTGAGTAAACAACTATTTGTCTTTTCAAAAGTTAATTTACCCTTAAGTTACACATTGTCCATCTTTTCAGGTAGTTGTGTTGCGATATTTGGATGTGTTTCCCCCTTTGCATTAATTCAGTTTGGCCACTTGTTTACCTATTACGATTGAACAACACATTTTCATTGTTGTTGGTTCGGATCACATTAAATGTTTAATGGATCACATTAATGGAAAAATGTGATTCAGGCAGTAATTATGTAAAAAGCACAACCATCAGTGGCAGATATCAGGTAAATTGGCACCGTAATGGAGGTGCAATCACATTTGACTGTTCAAATCCTGAGACTAAAAGCTGATGTCACATGAGGCCACGCAGCACAGCACTGATGACTTTTACGTTGAAATTCCCAATATTTTGTAAAGTATTTATATGCTGGCCCCAACAGGAAGGCAGATTGGTTTAGAAATGTTCTATGTAGATAATCTGCATGATGTTAAACACTGACAGGTAAACTGTTCACTGTGTGGACAATTCAGGGCAGTGAATTTAGTCCATCAAACATCCAAAGGGCCTGCAACTCTGCTTCAAACCTCGCATTGATATGTAACATTTAGAAACCCCATAAAGGAAGGGAAACAAACTCGAAATGTCACCTCTAACTTTGAGGTTACAGAGGGAGCAGTGATCGGGGACAGTTCCATGCCCAGTGGACCTCAGTGGTAACTTGGAGCCTTGCAGACCTTAGTTCGCTTCCTCAACCACAAGGCCACCAACTGTCCCTTCATCTAAATTACTAAAACAACAATGAAGGCAAGTCTTATTGCTAATTTTCTCTTTTGTTGTGTCTTTGAAGGTGCCATCTGAGTAGGAGGCGGCAACACAAGACCAAATGCCATGGATGTATTCAATTTCACCTACTGGAATGCCTCTGAAGGCAATGAGACAGAAGTGGTGGAAGAGAATGAAAGTCCCTACAAGACCGTGGAGGTGGTGTTCATCGTGCTGGTGGCCGGATCCCTCAGTTTGGTCACTGTTATTGGAAACATCCTGGTTATGCTATCCATCAAAGTTAACAGAAACCTACAAACTGTCAACAACTATTTCCTCTTCAGTCTTGCATGTGCCGACCTAATTATTGGACTCTGCTCCATGAACTTGTATACGGTCTACATCGTCATAGGCTACTGGCCCCTCGGGCCTGTGGTGTGCGATTTGTGGTTGGCCTTGGACTACGTCGTCAGCAATGCATCCGTCATGAATCTCCTCATCATCAGCTTTGACAGATATTTCTGTGTAACTAAGCCCCTCAGCTACCCTGTCAAAAGGACCACCAAGATGGCTGGAATGATGATCGCGGCTGCCTGGGTCTTGTCCTTTATCCTCTGGGCGCCTGCCATTCTCTTCTGGCAGTTCATTGTCGGAGGACGGACAGTTCCTGAGAAGGAGTGTTACATCCAGTTCTTCTCTAATGCTGCTGTTACTTTCGGCACCGCCATTGCCGCCTTTTACCTGCCAGTCATCATTATGATTCAGCTCTATTGGCAGATTTCCAGAGCTAGCAAGAGTCGGGTAAAGAAGGATAATCGCAAGCCATCGGGAGCCAACCCAGAACCACTGTCTCCTTGCCAGAGAATGAACAACACTCCAATACCTAACAACAATAATGTGCCAGGTGAGAACGCAGGGCATTCCCAGGGTCAGAATGCTGATGGAGCTGCCAACGAGCATGATGGGAAACTGCAAAATGGTAAAGGACCTTCCTCAAACACTGAGGCTGAGATAGAGGGTGACACCAGGGAGAACTGCGCCGCAGGAGAAGAGAAGGAGAGCTCAAATGATTCGACGTCTGGTAGCGTAGCAGTATCCAACCAGAAGGATGACGAGGTGGTGCCTTCCACTGCCAACTCCAGCCTGGAGACAAGTCAACCTGTCCCACGCCAGCGGGCCAAGGCTGAGGCTTCCAAGCTGACCTGTATCAAGATTAAAACAAAATCTCCCAAGGGTGACTGTTACACGCCGTCCAACGCCACGGTTGAGATTGTACCAGCCACGGAGCGGCAGAATCACGTGGCTAGAAAGATTGTGAAGATGACGAAGCAGCCACCGAACAAGAAGAAAAAAGCTGCGCCATCACGGGAGAAAAAAGTGACGCGCACCATCATGGCCATCTTGGTAGCGTTTGTGGCCACCTGGACACCTTACAATGTCATGGTGCTCATTAACACCTTCTGCTCCAGCTGCATCCCCAACACCGTGTGGACTATCGGTTACTGGCTGTGCTACATCAACAGCACCATCAATCCGGCCTGCTATGCCCTGTGCAATGTCACCTTTAAAAAGACATTCAAACATCTCCTTCTGTGCCAATATAAGAACATAAGGTCAGGCAGATAAATACGCTACCTTGGAGAAAGAGCTTGTTTGTGTGAGTGTTTCCGCGCATCATCCATGTTATCTATGTTTGGGTGCGTGCATGTTAGAAGAAGACTTTCCATTCTTTCATCATCAGTGTTCCAATTTCTTTCAATAACTGGTTTTAGCAACTCAACAATTCCAGGTTGTAGAGCAGAGGGCACCTCAACATGGTCTGACAGATAAATAACGATGAAGATCTATGCTGTTCAACACTCTCGAAAACAACCACATGGGAAAATAGGGCTGACTGAACTTAAAAACCTCAAACAGGTTGGAGTTCAGTCATAAGATACCTGTACATAATTGTACATATCATTGTATTCTTGGTTCGTTGGTGTGGTTGCTCTGGTGTGTGGGTGTGTTTGTTCATCTCATGTATGTTCTTATGCCACTGTGTGTTTTCACAATCAAATCACTTCCAAACAGCAACATGTCGTTTAAATGTAGAAGAACTGAAGATCAGGTCACATGAAAATGAGCAGTTTAAGCCGATTTTTTTTTTCATCTTATAATTTATGGATCAACTTGGCAAATGAATCAGTATTTTTCAAGCAAACTCACATTTCTATATTTGCATATTTGGAGTTCATGGATCAAAAAAAAAAACTTGAAAGAAAATGAACTCATATCTATATTAATTAACTCGGGTTGCTTTGATTTCAATCAGTGAACATGGGAGCCGAAAGGTTGTTTAAGGTACTGTATGATCAAAACATATTTAGACTTCTGAGTGGTTAAAGGTGCAGTACTAATTATGGCCAACAGAGTGATTTCAAAAGAATTTGATGTCCATGTTAAACAAAAAAGGTTAGTACATATTAAATCTTTGAAAAAATGCCGATTTTTAATAATCAGATACAGATGTTATGTGAATAGACTGACAATATACTATATGCTCAAGGGAAATAAGTAGATATTATGGCCTTATTCCTGTATGTAAAAAATATACATACTCCCATGTATATGCATATATATTTTCTTAGGATTTTATTTCAACATTTATTTCAATTAAAGTGTGCACAGTTGTGCAATTTCTTAGTCATGTTTCTTAGTCATTAAAATAATAATAATTTTAATTCTGGTCCACGAACCCCCTATTTAGCCTAGTGACTAGATGTAAATTACAATAAAATTCCCCCCTTGATGCTTTTTTAAATTTTTTTTTTTTTCGCTTGCCATTTTTTAATTGGAAAATCCCATGTGTTTTTTTTTTTTGAGTACTACCGTGGCCCTAAAATGAAATCTAAAGGGAATCACACCATATACGCTTGGTAACAGAGCAATAACACTTTGACTGAAAGAACATAACCGCAGAGATTTCAGGCAGTGCTTCAGTGGGCTCCAGCTCATATAACCTCTGACAGAATGTCTCTCTGTTTTATGGCAGCTATTAAGATTTTATGTTTGCTTGTCAAAATTGTTCACAACTACGAGGCCTCTAACTATAAAGTGGTCGAAACAGGTGGTCAGAGCTCAGAGTGGAGAGAAATACATATTGGTTATGTCTGCAAACACACTTCCCAGAAAAGTTAGGACACATGCAAACAATGGTGTCATTGAACAGCAAACGCTCATGGCTGAGTCTCATCTGTAAATGATTTGATGGTGAGAATTCATTGGTTCCTTTTGGCTCATTACTGTTTTCTATAAGGTCTGTCATAACTAATGGCAACTAAAGTATTATGTCCTTTCATTATAGTCCAGCTCAGTGGTGGAAAACTCAGTTTAGTTCAGGTGCCTGACTAGATGTTACCAATAAATAACGGTAGGTTATGTTTTTTCCCCTTTTTTAGAGATTTTTTTTTAGAATCTTCATTTTAATGGAATATAATTCATTCATCTTTGTTTGCTTATCCAAACCCAGTTGGTAGCTGGCACCACCCAAATTACACTGCCCCATACTGTAAGCCCTCCTGTTGGTGGTGAGCCCACTGGAAGTTCTATGGGTCAGGACGGTGCTATGCTCAGAGCACCTCAGTGGTAACCTGGTAGTTGGTGGATTCCAACCTGAAGCCTTGCAGACCAAAGTCTGCTTTCTTAACGACCACCACTGTTGCCCTTATGAAATATCATTTTACAAAAACATCTCAAAGATTAGGTCTTTGGTCTTTCATTTCTTTTTATTGGAATTCTTTTTTATTTGATCACGTGTTCTAAACTGGACCTCGTAGCGAGTCACTTTTTACCTGGGGGACATATGTTTGACACCCCAACCTAGATATTCATCAGATTCAACACAAAACCCAGATGAGCAGTAAAGATTTGTGCCTAACATATAAAATACAATAGATATAAACCTTGTTCAATACATTACTGTGGAGATGCAGTCAAAACCCCATTGTTAGGATGTGTATTAACTTCTGGGAAATGTTAGTCATAGAAGTTCTAGTTTTTTTTTGTTTGACCGATATTTTCTTTTGGTTGCTTGGCGTGATATTTACTACAATGAAGATCTGTGTGTATGTTTGTGCGTGTTTGCGTGCACTCCAGGAGTGGAGTTTACTACTGATCACAGGTACACCACCTAGTGATTAAATTAAGGGCTATATATATTTGCGTCTCCATATTTTTGTAAATCATCATCATTTTGTCCCGATCTGTTTGTGTTAATTAATTTATGGAAACAACCTCGTTCTTAAAATTAAAAATAATTCATGCTTGTGCTCGGTGTAATTATGAGAAAATTCCAATTTACTGCAGGTTATGTTCTGTGCATTCATGCGTGCCATTCATCATTTCATACTGGTAGACAATTCCTGGCCGCGATAATGGACGCTCACCAGTCAAAATGGTGAATTTCCAGGGGTTTTGCCATCAGGAGGTTGATACAGTTGCCAGCGGGAGGGCCTTTTCCCGAAGAATGACGCCCCGTAGTTGAATTACTCTCCGAGGCTGATTCCCTTTTTACAGGGAGATGTGGGACACGTCCTATAATGAGTCCTCAACATGAGGCTGATCAGATTACGGAACGTTGCGAAACACCTTGGATTCAGATTAAACACGGCCCATTACACGCTCAGCTTGTGCTGCTACCTCTGCCCCACTTTATGGTGCAGCTCGGTCCCAGTCCTGTCAGAGCCTCTGGCTCGTACCAGGTCGACCAATGTGAATATGATGTATATACATTAGTTAAGATGGCTGTATAATTCATCTTTCTCACCGCGCGTCTTTGTTCTGTTCTCACTCAAGGTTACACATTTAATGCAACTAGTGTTAATTATATATATATATTTTCCTTCTGCTGTGGTTGTTCATCATTAATGGACAATGTATTCAAACGCTGTTATAGCTGGTCCACCTATAAATATACACTTACATGGACAAGTAAGTAGGACACCACTGTTGGACATGTCCTCTTATGTAATTGAACTGGGACAGGGTTAAAAAAAAATAACTAGTCAAGCACAATCTCTTTTATTTACTAAATTAAAACCATCATATTTTATTTGTCAATAATAACTATATTTACATATGTACATATTCATCATGTGTCACAATAGGTGGACAATAAATTCCGGCTGCTGGTTAAGTGACCACCACTAGTCCATTTTGTTCCCTTTATTTTTATACAGTAATGCTTGTATATTATATAAGCCTCAATTTAATAATTATTACTTTTTTATAATTGTAACATTTCCTGAAATCAGCAGGCCAAAATATTACTGTAAGTGAGACGGTCTTGGTCCGAGGGCCACATGTTTGACACCCCTGCCATATACAGTCTAATATGGGCTCGGATCAGTCAAGCTGAGGTTGTCATTGTTCAAATGTCCAATCAAATGTCATTGTCAATGTTCAAATGTCATTGTCCAAATGTTTCACAGTACAAAATCCAGACATGTAGACATTTTTGGATTAGAGGTGTAAACTGATCAATACGCTTTTCCCCAATACATTATTTGCAGGTTTTTTTTTTACATGTTTAAGTAATTTCCTTTTTTTTTTCAAAACACTCTGAGGCTTTTCACGTGTGTTCTTCTTCTTCTTCTTTCACCACATTGGATCAGGCAATAAATGTGTGCTATTTATGTTGAAAGTTAAACATCAGTTCTGTTGATGCAGAAGGACACCCGAGTTGACAGGTTTAATCAACTGATCTGTCATCAGACAGCTGATTGGTCAAACTAGTGCTCTTGGTTAGTTGGAACAAGAACCAGCAGCCACACTGTCCCTTTGTTGAACAGTGTGGACATGTCTGTGACCCACATGGGGGCACTGGCTCGACGTCTATTTGATTTCCACCCCTGTTGCACATATATGGTATCACCAAATTCCTCAACTATCAGAGACAGAAATGGAGATGTCCATCCTAATTTAGTATCCAGTTGTCTATCAGACATGATAAGTGGAGACATGTCTGTCTGACGTCTGTGACACATTCCAGTAGCGGGTGAGGAGCCTTTCACAATGTCTGATTAATCTCCTTTTCTTAGCTGTCGTCTGAGTGATAGCAGTGGTGGCGTGAGTGGCTCACAGCTCCAGCGACGGTCCAGCGGAGACCTGTTTGAGCCGCAGCTGTCTGTGTATTTGATGGAAGGTGATGGCACTTTATCACGTCCTGAAACAGGAGGGGAATGGGCTGTGATGCAGCTTTATCTCCTCATTTACAGCAAGCGGAGCAAAGTTCTTGTTAAAAAAAAAAAAAAAAAATCCGCCCAGCTCCTTCCACTCTTGTTGCCAAGTTGTTGAGAAGATGAGAACAAAGTGGCGTGAGCTTATCAGGTGTTGCTCTTGTGTTGCAAACCAGAGAAGTGGGTGATACCGTACCAGAATAGAGCTAGTGAACGACTACAGCTCTGAACATAAAAAAGAAAGTCCAAGATAGAGTCTGACGTTTAGTTCACTAAAAAATAAAAGACTGTTTACTTTTGATTTGATTTTTAGCTAAAAGAAAGCCACTATCTTACAAACCGAGATTGTCAAACGTAAAGACTGTAGATGTTTTTGTAATTTTTATCAGACAAAAAATAAATACTAGCTTCTTTACTCAAGGCTAAAACAGTGTGACTTGGTTCCTTTTAAAGGGGAACATGTGATTTTTTTTAGGAAATTAGTAAAAGTAAAAAAGTTTAATGTTAAGGTTTTTTGTATGCACTTGTAATCTGAAATAGCACGTGAAACCCAACAATAAAAAGAAAAGAGACTCATAAACAACATGCTGGAGTGTGGCTGAAGGCTAAACTAGGATGATAAACTGAGAAAAAAGTATTTTAAGGCAAAGAAGTGTATTTATTAAGCCATTTTTAAGAAACTTTTATTTTTGCAGATTTTTGAGGAAATTTGTGTGGTATTTCATTTAATATTTCAGGAACATCGGAAGACTATTTCAGCCTCCCTGCTGTTAGCACAACATCATTAGCCTGTCATCCAGGACTAGCTAAAGGCTAACTTTATGTTGGAGCAAAAACTAAACACATGCACTGGGAATAAAAACACTGGCGCAACACTTTTTTAAAAGTTTAGAAAAACAACAGTCATGATTTTCTTTTTTTTTTTCTGTGAGGCTATTTTCCAGAGTTTTAATCGAAACGTTTGTTCCGAAGCGTGTATCTGTGGTGTTTGTACAGCACTGTCACTTGAACAGATCATGTTTGCTCTTGGATTTTAATTCTTAATTCTAACCTTTATTTCACGATTCATGTATTCATGGATGCTGTGGATTTTCTAGAGACAGAATCCAGTGTGGGGATCATGTCTATTTGGCAGGTGGACCATGTTTGGAGAAGATAGCGATTGTGGGCAGGTCAGCCAAGGGTTTGCGAGAGGAATTTCACAGTCCCAGACCAAACTGCCTCTGGGTGTAAACACAGCGTGACACTGTGCTGCTCACCATCCCTGCGGCACTTTTATTAGGTCTCCTGCAAACAGTGTCCCCACCTTTTCTCACTTCGATTTTTATGCGATCGTAACACTTACACTTTACAAGTCCATACAGCCGCTTATATTCCCATATATCGGACATATATCCTGAAGTTCATCTGTCCGCTGTGCCCACAGTGTAACACCGTCTCCATTGTAATCCACGGATCATCGCGTGCCGTCAGAGCCAGCTGGGCTCCTCTTCATACGGCTTAAAGTCAAAGGGCTACTACGCTCCTTCTACGGAGGAACATGTGACATTTATGAGAAATTTGTTCGAAAATATTAACTATTCCCTGCTTTCACTCTCGGGATTCGCTCGGTCGTAACCTCAACGATCACGTGCAGCCTTACAAGGAAAGTGAAGACAGACTCGTGAACAAGTGTTTTACCTGATGTCGGGAAAACCTATTTTCGAATATATATCGCCAGATTGTACGGAGCAATTTGCAGTGCCTTAGCAAGATTGACTTCAACAGATTGCTCCTTAACACCCCGTCCCCGAGTGAGTGTTGTGTGTGTGTGGTCAAGCCTTTAACAACTGTATTTTTCAGACTATACGATGCTCTGCATGAGAGGAAAAAAACATCAAAAAGAAAATGAATTACGCTGTGGGATATAATTTGTACCAGCCAGCTAGAGTGCTGTGGCTGTAAATTGTGAGTGGGACAGGAGTAGCTGACAATGGTACAAAGCCTAGAGTGCCCTCTAGTGGCTTTCAGAGTGAAAATAAAGAACCATGAGGGTTAAAGCACGAAAAAAGTGCAACATATAGTCCAGAAAATACAGTTATTTTTTTGTTTGTTTGAATAGTGTTTGTCACGACTCTGAGCTCAGATCACTGTCACTTCAATCTTATCGGCCACCATCTGATCACAGATGATAAAGTAAGCTGCAGCTGATAATCGTTTGATTTTTGTTTTTAAAGTAGTTTCAAAAGCCACACATTCTGTGCAGTACAATCCAGTTCAATATTTGCCTGCGGACACAAGTGAGGCTGGTTCACCCATTAAATACAAAGTGTTCGGTTGAGGTTTCAATTTGGGGTTCAAAAGGGTTCTTTTTGTAAAGTTAAAATTGTGTTTGTTTGTTTTTTTAGAAGCATAGTGAAATAACAGCAAAGCTTTCAAACCAATAGGGCTGGAGAAAGTTTTGGATTTTTTTATTTGGATTTGTCTTCCCTTTAGTACTACATAAATCGATTTCTGTCATAGGTTAGGACCTAGTAATGCCATGTCTCTCATCTACACTAACAAGAAATTAAAGTCAGTTACTCTTAAAAGCCAGAATGAAAAGGAATCTTAAAAACCCAAACGAAGGAAAGCAAACAAACACGATATCTGTTCAACAACTTTTTTTTTTCCCCAATGGAATTATTTGGTAAAGTTTAACCCCTAAATACATACATGGGAAATAAACAATAAATACAGTACAGCGTCTTCCTAAACCAAGGACCTCCAGTGCGGATTTTAAATTCTGTTTTCATGGCCATAATTTTGGAATCACAACTGCACCTTTCTCTACTTACAAAATAAGAGTCAAATTATTTTTTTGTTGTTGTTTGTTTGTTTTTTGGGGGGTAGGGGTAGATATAACAGTTACCCAAAAGTGTGAATAATTTACATTTCTTAAAACTTCAAAAATTTGAAGGTAAAAATGTATCACTAAAAGTTTCAATGGTATTATTTTGTATTCATGCTTAAAGAGAGGTTGGATGTGATTTAGATGCAGTCATGTATCATTTGCTCAACTGTGACTGTAGACATGGGAGACAAATGTGTGTATTTTACGTGGATTTGCATTTTGTCTTCATTCATGACATCAAGACTGTGTTCATTTCACTGTGTGGGTTGGTAAATCTGCCCATGTGCCGCGTGGGTTTTTTGTTGATTTCCGTCAGCGGGGACGATCCATCACGACACACACATCAGGGAAGATGCACGCAGCGTGATTGTCCGTCCCACCGCCATCACTCCTCCTTCATCAACACAAGTTTCAACAGCAACAAATCTTCCAAAGACTCCCTGAGACACCGTTTCATATGAATACACTGAGATATTGTACATTTTCTATCACATTTTATAAACTGGTTCTTTTCCTCACTGTAAAAAAAGGACAGAAATATCCTACAGAAATGACATGTACAGACCAAGATTTTGTTTTAAATGTTACTGAACAGATGCTATTTACGACGTTACCTAATATACAGATAATATGTAAAGTCTATTGTGTGCTTTTTCTAAAAGAACGGTTTGCCTAACAATGGAATTCTGCCTTGTGAATTGAGTGAGCGAAGAAAAAGCTTCAGGGATTCCTCTGTGACTCCTGCAGCCGCAGGGTAAATTAGGAGAAAATCCTGGAAATGTGGGAGAAGGGGAAGGGACTGCAGGGGGAGAAAATGAAAGAAAGTAGTGAGTATTTCACCTATAAATTAATAAAGCTCCAGGCTGTGGATTATTTCATTTTAATGTAAATTTGTACATCCAGGAGAAAGAGGTTTATTTTTCTTTTCTGCGTGAAACAGGAAATGCATTGTTGTTGTTCGAGGACTGCACCCAAATGAACCTGCACCTACAGGAGGGGCAGGAAAGAAAAAAAAAAAAATGCCGGTCTGCTGCAAGTGTTCTAATGTAAATATGAATAAATATATATGTAAATATATATTTAATAGATGCTAATTTTTAATTTGCTTCTGTATTTAGATGTTTATTGTGTATTCCCTGGCTTGTGGCTTGTGGCTTCTCCTGCAATAGGAACGGAATAAATTTAAGTCTATTGTTTGAATTGTATACATCTATATGATAATAGCGTTCTATGTCATCGGGATGCGGTGCATTTGAATTGTACATACTGTACACGTGTTTTAACAGCTAATATTTGAATGTCCCCCTCCTTGTCCTCACAAATGACCCCCCCGTACCCCCCACTTCTCACCCCTCCCACTGCTATGATACGTTCTGTACAGTGACAGTAGTACTGATTATCCCCCCCACACTTTTTAATGCATTTATCTCGGACAAGGAACCTGAGTGTGTTACTGTCACCGGCCACTGACCAAGCTGTAAAATGAGCTGCATTAACGTGGTGACATTATCGTGCCATATCCCCCAGAATGGAATTCCAATAAAATATATGAAATGTGTTTCACATCTGGCCTTTTTTCCTTCCAGATACTCTACACCAAAACAGCTCTTTCTTTGTTGGCGCAGTGAATCAAAGTTTCATCCCCCCATTTTCTCCATCTTCTACTCTAACTCCAACTACCTCCATGTCCTCCCTCATTGCATCCATCAATCTCCTCTATTGCCGTTTTCACACTGGCACTTAATTCGATATTCGGTATGCGACACGAAACCAGTTACGCTCCCCGTTCACATTGCAAACTAACGCGCATTCGCTCCTCAACTAATGCGCATTAACTTATCCACCTCTAGTCGGGGGTTTCCATAATGAATTAACTAAAACGGGTGTAAAGCAATAAAAAGTAAAACGATGTCGCTCCCCGTGTGTGTGTGAACACAACAACACCCGTATTAGTTTAACAAGCTCGTAAAATGCTACAGGAGCGGCTCATCTCCTTGTCAACCGCTAGACATTGCTGCATTATTAGGAACAGGATTACAAAACGCTTCCTCAGATTTTCTCTCCTTATTTTCTTCATTCGTTCTTTGTGTCTACTTCTCATCGCTTTCATACGTCGCCTTGATCTTTCTTTAACCTGCTCCATTTATTCCTCAAAATTGCACGTGCGTTTGTTGACAGAATTCATGTTTAATAAAACCGCAAATTAATGAGATATGGTTATATAACCACGTGATCAAATTGAAACTGGACCATGGTTAGACTAATGCGCAATTGCTCCCTTATTGTGTGTGAATGCAAAGCGGGTATCAAATGCACAGTGAATACCAAATAGTTAATACAGGATCATTCCCGAATTACCTACTTCAGTATTCAATTCCGAATGAATTAGAAAACGGTGTTTGTCTCCTACCTGGTAGCTCCATCTCTAGGATCATTCTTCTACCAATGTATCCACTGTCCCTCCTCTGAACATGTCCAAACCATCTCAATCTGTCTTCTCTAGCTTTTTCTCCAAACCTTCCTGTCTGTGTTGTCCCTCTTATCACCTCATTCCTAGTTGCATAAATTGTAAGCATAAAACAAACTCCTGCAACTCACTCATACATTATGAGCTGTTGTAGCTGCAGGATTTGTTCCAAACAACCAAACATACACCTGACTTGTCTGAATCTCCAGACAGCTGATTGGTCAACCAGTGTTCTCTGAATAGGTTAGAACCAAAACCTGCAGCCACTGCAGACCTTCGTAGAACTAGTTTCACACTTTAGTTGTAAACCAAGGACCATGTTTTTCTTGCAAAATAATCAGCTTTAGCATCTCTAGTCCATTACAGAAGCATAAACAGAGATAAACAACCTGTGACAATATTGATGACCTCTAGTGACAATTGCATTTACTACAACTGCAAATTAGGCTATGTCAGACATGGGGACTCGAGCCTGAGACTCAGACACGAGACGCACTTAATTCGCTCAAACTCTTGTGACTTGAGTTGAGACTTGCCGTGTAAGACTCAAGACATAATCAAGGAATTATCTATTTTATCATTTTACTTATTTCACTTTTTCGGATGCGTTTTCCAGCGTTATGGAAAAATCGCAGACAGAAGTAGTTTACTCCCTTTCGGTGCGCAAAGGTTTGTAATGTATACGTGCTGCCTCCAGTTTAGGTTTCATATCACAGTGACCATGGCGGCGGTAAGCCAGACTGGAGCGATTCCTTTTGTCATTGCATTTGCTTATAAAGACTTTGCGCAGACATCCAGTGGACGACTACATGTAAGGAGTGTGGCGTTAAGATAAATGATGCTGGATCAACAACGTCGAACTTTCTCAGGTTCCTCAGAACACACAAGGATAGGTCAGTGGACAAAGGGAAACTGTGCTTGTGTGGGAAGATAACGTTAGCGTTAGCAAAATAATTTAGCCACAGTTATAGTCTGTTGACTAGTTTTATAGTTCCCCTCCCCTGACGTTACCGTTTTATTTTATACTTCACAGTCCACGTTTAGCGGCAAGCAGCAGCCTTCGTGTATTGAGCCTAACGTTAATCTTATATGAATGAATGGCTGTTTTAGTTTAGACTAATGTTGTCACTGACATAACTAAAGATAAGAAATGGAAACCTCTCCTTAAACAGCATGCAATGCATATGATTTCTTAGCCTAAGCACATTCACAGTGCATTGTTTTGATCAACTTTGATGATGCAGTGTGCAATTATATATTATAGCCCTATACTGTAGTACAGTACAGCACATACAGTACTCAGTTATATTATATATTTATATTATATATATTTCATTTTGCTCAATTTGTTTTTTTTTTTCAGTCAGTAAAAGGACTAGACCATCAGGCAAATTAGTTTCTATGTATCCTGTAGTATTCACAAAATACATTGTTCAAGCTTAAAGCTTTTGTGATGTTTCTTCACATTGTACAAGCACAGTAAATTGTTTTGAACAACTTTGATGGTGTAGTGTGCAATAACATATTATAGGCCTATGGTACAGTTCAGTACATACTTTTAATCCAAAACAACACAGCAATGCAGTATTATCTCGGATAGTCTCTAATATGAAAACTTTCAGCTAATTGAGACTTGACTTGGACTTGGGACGAAAGACTCGATACTTGAGTTGGACTCGCACAGAAAGACTCTAGACTAGACTTGGACTTGAAAAAAGTGACTTGTGAACATCTCCGGTCTATGACAAATAGTTCTTCTCTTTCAGAAAAAAAAGTTTCCATCAGGGCTGTGTCTCAGTGGGTCTTAGAAAAGGGTCATTGCTTTAAAATCCACTTTATCATTCAAGAGTTGTTTAACGAACCTGCAAATGATGAGCAGGATTCTGTGGCCGTCCAGCCTTGGATGTTCGATCACAGTTCTCACACTGACTCTGGAGGTTTCAGCAAAGGATTTTGGGCCTGGAGGGAAAAAAGTTTTTTGGGGGAAAAAAAAAAAAGAAGGTATATATTCCGAAGGAGAAAAGAGCTGAAACTCAGAGGCACAGATACTGAGATGAAGCAGGCCTTTGTTTTACTGACAAGTGATTGAAGCCAGGTGTGCAGAAAAAGGAGCAGCAGGAGAAGGAGCAGCAGCAGGAGGAGGAGCAGCAGGAGACCTCAATGGCACAGCCATGAAACAGCCACACACTTTCTAATCTAATTAAATGAAGCACACCTGTGGGGTTTATCTCTGAGATGATTGTCCTGGTGGAATCAACTCAGCTCATGTTTTTAGATTCTTCTGTCAACAGGCCTCGTTTTGCCTTGTGGAAATGACATGATCTTCCTTTTTCCCTGTAATGACTGCCTCGCCTCGGTAGAATGTGACAAAAAGCTAAAAGAAAATAGTGTTTGCACATTAACCTTTATCCCTGAAATTTACCTACAACAGTGAGAACTGGCATCTCCAACAAATAACAAGGATACAGGATAAAAAGACAAGTGTCGTAGACTTCTGTCAATTCTTTTAATCCATTTTTTTATTTTTGTTGTAATGTTAAATCCATATAAGGTCCATAACTGTAAGACATTACATTTTTACAGTCTGGAAACGGAGAGAAAAAAGTCAGTTTGTGTTTAAACAAAGGTTCATCAGAGCAGCAGAAGGAAAACAAACTATAAACACCAACACTTTAGAAAACACAAAGATTAACCTTTTAATACGGCCTGGAGATACTATTAACTTCTGTATCGTTTCTCCCTAATAGCAGAAAAGGTATTATACCACAGAGTAATAGAAAAAAAATAGGGCAAAAATAGTAACATTTTACCTAGATGAGTGGAGGGAAATGAAAGTACACACATTTGTTTTGTTCTAATCAGGATGATTAGATGAGGGAAAAAAAATGTTAAGTCACTGCAGGAAACAAAACTTTTCCAAAGTAGAATGAGGTACAAAACACATCCTATCCACTTTTTTCTTAGAAAAGACTCTCAAAAAAACATTGTTAAGTACTAACTACTAAACACTTTTTTTTGTTATGGATCACTACTACAGTAGAGGATATTTCTCAGATTATAACATCAATCTGGAGCTAGAAAAGGGGACCGAGGTCAAACGGAGGACTAAAATTCACATCTCCACTGGTTTTGACAAAGTAGGAGGAGGAACCGTCTCAAAAAGGGCAGTGGACATATTTTCAACCACCTTCTCATCTCCCATCTCATCGAGGTCCGCGTCCTCCTCAGTTCATTGGGGCACGCTCTCGTTTCTTATTCTCTTTCTTCATCTTCTTTGCATCTGTGAGATAAACAAGAAAGTGTTAGGCCATGTTTGCTTTATTTTGGATACATTTTCCTTTTGTTTGCTTGTGATTTTTTCTTTGAAACTTCTAATAGTTTAAATCCTAGTTGGAGCTCTAGATCTTCAATCTTTTTTGCCCGTACTCTGCTCAAAAACTTTCTAAAGATGTTTGTTCGGGTGCCTGAGAAAAGCATCTTGACCTGCATCAAGTGTAATCCGAAAACAGATGCAACGGAGAAAATTCTGGTTATTGGAAAAGAAAAATATCATTCAGAGTCAGATAATAAATAGAACATTAAAGTGTAAGTTCTTTGGTCCAAAGACCAATGGACCAATGCCAGACCAATGATTCCTCCAGATCATGTCACAGGTCATAGGGGTGTTTGGATAAAAGCACCTACCAAATGTATTGTAAGGTAATTTAATTTAATGTACACGAAGTTGAGGAGATTTTGACATTGACAGGCGACGCAACTCTATAGAAAGTTGTGACAAATGTGAAATAAACAATACCCTTGTGAAAAATTGTGGCAAAATAACCAATTGTACACTGGTCCATAGTTGATTAACACTGGTATACACCTGCTTCTCAAGAAAATTGTGTGATGTTGCACTTATATGCAAAATATAAATCCAACTTTTCTTTCCCCAACTGACCCTAAATATGAGTAATAGAGGATGGATAGATATCGTCTGCTTTGTGTTATCTTTCTGCACGACCACCTGAATGGCTGATTTATTTTGTTGGGGTGGGAGACAAAATGCGTCATTTCCCCTTTAGCCCTAAAGTTGGACACTCTGACTGTGGTTGTCTTCAAGTCAGAGAGCAGAGTGAAAGATTAGTGCTGTGAGAGCTGGAAGACTGAAGCTGTCTCGCCTCCTTCCCTCTGGTCATTGATTCGGTGAAGTCCTGTCTGCTGCACCAAATGTTTTATCAACTTCCCACAAGTGGATCAATGCCTGGCAGTTACAGCAAGAGTCACAGTCTACAGACTTCTTACCAGCCTCTCTGCTCTGGTGCACAGGAAGAGGGAATGACCTGCAGCCAGAAGTCATATTTCCAACGAGTACTCATATGTCCATAGAGGAGAGTATTGAATGTTCAGGACAATATTTGATCTACCAATATTATCTGAATAGTTTCTGATTCCAATGTGAACTGATATTAAACAGTGCAGCCTTCATGGAAGTTAAGTGTTACCTTCAAGCTGTTGTTCTTATTGGCTGAGACATGTGATAATGATGACAGTGAGACTTTTCAGGGTCTAAGAAAGCAGACATGGGTCCGCAAGACTTCGGAATTAGACCACCGGGTGGCTACAGTTGGGAAGGCGCAAATGCTGCAGTCCACAGTGGTACAGTTGAAAGTGACTGTGGACAAGCCATGGTGCACACAGCCTACAGTAGGCAGTGACTCTGGTGGAAGACCACACAGCAGAACCTGGTGTTACGGCCTACAACTTGGTGGATTTCCTACCTCGTCCACTACAGACGGAGGGGGGAAGAGGGGTACAACAGGTAAGCCTGAGTGGTAATGCTGACGTAGCACTGGGCCCAGGTGAGTCCAATTGTGGCAAAAGACCTCTCTATATACTGTATAAGTAGGAGCCAGAACCACAAGAGGAGTAATACCGTTTTCACACTGGCACTTAATTTGGTATTCGCTGACGCGAAACCAGTTTCGCTCCCCGTTTGTGTTCACATTACAAACTAACGCGCATTCACTCCTCAACTAATACACATTAACTAATCCACCTCTAGTCGGGGGTTTCGAAACCGAATTAACTAATACGGGTGTAAAGTAATAAAAAGTAAAACGGTTGTCGCTCCCCGCGTGTGTGTGAACACAACAACACCCGTATTAGTTTAACAAGCCCGTGCTCTATTCACACTGTGATTTCCCACGCCTGTTTAGCTTGTGTGTGAATATGCCCGTGTTTATCTCCTTGTCAACCGCTATATGTTACTGCGTTATTAGGAACAGATTACAAAAAACCTCCTCATATTTCCTCTCCTTTTCTTCTTCATTCGTTCTTTGTGTCTCCTTCTCATCGCTTTCATACGTTGATCTTTCTTTAACCTGCTCCATTATTTCTTCAAAACTGCACGTGCGTTTGTTGACAAAATAAAACCGGATAATAACGAGAACTCGTTATATAACGATGAATAACTAATGCAGATTAGTTAATACGGGATCAAATCCCGAATTATCTACTTCGGAATTCGATTCCGAATTGAATGAGAAAACGGTATAAGACAGGTAGATAGACAGTCCAACAAGAGGACTGACCTGTGTGTGCACAAAATGGACACAACTATTGGACAAACTAAAAGAAATAGAGCTAAATCAGTGTGTTGATAGATCCCACACACAAAAAGCTTTTAAGGAAGGTAGGTAGAAATTACCATACAAGAAATGAGCGGTAAGTAAATTAAACGGCCCAAAGAGCAGTATCAGCCATGGACTGGGATTTGGAACCCCTGTGTATCATGAATGGCCAATAATATCAAGTCTCTCATTACATTTTCAAATTCACCTTCTAACAGTAAAGCATTTTTGAAATTCTTTGCTGTGAGTTTTTGGTCTGTTTTCTCATGCCTACCTCCACATCTATACTATCTAACAAGATATTGGGCAAGACGGAGATGCCAAAGTTGTTCCATTCTGAGTTGGTCAGATCCTCCTCTAGTTGCATAATTTGACATCTGCTGTTTGTGATTTCAAGTCTGGTATGGCTGACAAAAAAAAAAAAAAAAAGCAACGTCTTCCTCCCTCGCAGCTTCACAAACATCGACCTCTGATGATTCAGCTGGGGTTGCACTCGGGTGGTGTATGAATAGGTGTTTTTTTGTGTGCGTTTTCATATAGTGCTGGTGCGTATATCAAAATGTTAGGATCAAAACTTTCATGGATGACATATTTTCATGTCCACCCACTGTACAAAAATAAAACCAATGTATATATCAGGGAGCGAGCTGCTGCCATCTTGTACTGCTGTTGTCAGTTAAAGATATAGTCTTTGCAGAGCGGAGTCTGGAGTTGAGCCAGTGTTTTGAAGTTCAAGGAAATCCACCAACTCCAGACGGTGTGGGTTGTCAATCAAAATATTTTTAGTATAGTACTTTTTCTCACTTTCTAGACCAATAACGTAAATTCTATTTTTAGTACTTTACTAATCCCTGATGAGAATCCTTCAGGAAGTTATGCCTCTGCATTTACCCCTCACTGTAGTGATGGTAACCACTAGGCCACCAACTCCCCCCAGGCACCAAGTAATGTAGGTCTTGGCTGTTGTTGGTCCCCCCAAATTGATAAAAACCAGCATTAGAAACTGGCTAATATTAGTACATATGTACATACATGCTGATAAATATATATACTGATGAATGTTACGTATATACCTCATGATATACCTATATACTGATGTATGTATATACTGTATGTTAATGTTGCGCAATGCGTGTGTTAGTTTGTTTGTATGTGAAAATATATGTATATTCATGCATGTATGTGTGCTATGGCTATACGAAGGTTTGGCCGTGCAGGTGTGTGTATATGCGGGTATAATGTATATGAGTAGCCAAAATACTGTATAGACATACTTTTTGTGCCGTCATATGTGTATGCATGTATTTTTGTGTACATACGTATATGTGTGTTTACATGTATGCATGTGTATGTGTATATATATATAAATGTATGTATATACATGTGCATATATAAACATGAATATTTATACACACGTATATGGATATGCTGTTGTATAGACAAAAAGATAATAATATAATACAATACATACTTAACCAGTGTGGAATATAAGATCAACACTAGATTAAAATTTAATTACTCAAAAACGCCAGACACAGCAATAATTACTACCTAATGATCCGCTTGTACTAACATATATCTCTAATCTACTTATCACTATGACTTTATTTATAGCAGTTAGCTAACATCACAGAGCAGATAACATGGTGATGGCAGACACGGTGATGTTGGTGATGTTAGAAGACCAGATTAGTTGTTTAGGGTTCTTAAGCAGAAATTACAAGGTGTTAGCAGATGTTGAGTGTCATTATGAAACGGTCCGTCTGGTCTGGTGTAAAAACATAGCTTTTCTAATCACTCCACTGTTTAAAAAAGAAATGCTTGAGTATTGGTTTGCTAAACGTTTGATGTTTCTTGTTTAGCAAATGCTATCCCTAATCCACAGTTTCTTAACTTAAGTCTACTAACTACTAACTATTAACTACTGAATAGTAAACAATTAAAAGATTTAGTTACAAAAAAAAATAATATTTGCACACCATGTTGTAGGTGGAGCTATTAAGGAAACATAATAGGCCCATTAAAGTTATTTTTCCAGTGCCTGTACTAATTGTAAAATAAGGTCCTACTATTTGAACGTTAAAGGACATCTCTACAATGGCCTTGAGATGCAAAACACTCCAAAAACCGACCACAGAAAAACGTATTAGTCGGCTCATATACATTTGCCTCAAAACTTTGGGTGGTTGGTTCTTTTCCAGTTGGGGGAGTAACTTGGGACGTTCTCTTACCAGCTTTTATCTTACTTTTTATCTTATTTTGTTTTGGTTTTTAAAAGTGATATGTCATTTGTAAATTTGTCTTGGGTTTTGTAAAAGTATTTCTGAATTAGTAAATTTGTTTTCACCGATGTAATTTTGTTTCAGGGTTTGTAAAAATATTTTTTTTATGTTAATTTGTCAGCTTTGTAAAAGTGTGTCATTTTTGTAAAAATGTTTTGCACCTCAGGGCCTCCGGTCGACTCTCTCAGAGATTCAGATCCTCTAATGAATTGCTGACGAGTGGTAACGAGGTGTGCTAGCTGAATGGTTTCGCCTGAATTGTGGACATCTGTGCTTGTCATCTGAATTGTCAACTTCACCGGGGCGTCAAGACTGACGTGAGACACGCTGTCGGCCATGCAAATAAGGAAACCGCTCTTCCCTTTGAATGTTTGCTTGTTTTCATTTGTGAAAAGTATTTTTTTCCCTTCACTCACACCCTCTTTGTTTTGCTTTGTCAGCACATCCTTCCCCCTGGAGTGGAGAGAAATGAAGGACAGTTTTCTGTTTTTGTTCAAGACTCCGTGTTGTCCTATCAGCATCCAACCATACTTTTCTGCAGTATTTGCACATCACCTGTCACTGTTCACTCCCCTTTTTGTTGCTGACAACAGAGTCATCATTGCTCTGTTGGCGTTTTTGTCTGATCAAATCCACCCCCGGAATAAAGAACCCTCCAAATTTGGAAACTACAAAACAGCAAGAATGGGAGTGGAAACGGTTGTCAGTCACACTAAAAAAAGGCTGAAAAACAGTTTTTCTCAATTTCTCTTATAGCAGCAAACAATATCAACAACTTGGAGCAGTAAATGTCCTGTCTGGACAGAGCAGGCTAAAAAAAACTGCAATAACAAGAAAAAAATACATGGAGTAGAACTTTTCATTCTTAACAGGACTGAAAATCCTGCTCTCAACAATTTATTTCATCATCATCGTCATTTTTGTATATTCTTGCCTAATGCTTGCTGTGAGGTTGCTGGTTGAGTTGACACAGATGAGCAACATTCACTCTCAGGAGGAAGTCTTCCTAAAATAAAGTCCTTACTATTCACACAAGTACCTGCTGTAAAACTTTGTCTACACTTCTCATATCATGACCGTGCTAATTAGCCCACGACTCTAAAGTGTAAAACGAGTCTAAAATGTAGGAAAAAGATTGTGAACCTTTAGGAATCAAATCAAATCTTCATGGTGAAGTGAAACATCTGCATCAGAACATTAAGTCATGCAATGAATCTTGTCTTGTTCTAGGCAAGTAAAGGCATCACTGTCTCTTGTCTGTTTTTCATAGCAGCTAGCATACCGTATTTTCACAACCATATGACAACCGCACTAAAAGGCGCAGTCTCAGTTATGTTTGCCATCCATCCATCCATCCATCTTCATCCGCTTATCTGGAGCCGGGTCGCAGGGGCAAAATTCAGAGGAGGGATACCCAAACTTCCCTCTCCCTAGACACTTCCTCCAGCTCGTCTGGGGGGATCCCAAGGCGTTCCCAGGCCAGCCGGGCAACATAGTCGCTCCAGGGTGTCCTAGGTCTTCCTCCCGTGGGAGGCGACCAGGGGGCATCCGATGTAGATGCCCAAGCCACCTCAACTGACTCCTTTCGATGTGGAGGAGCAATGGCTCTACTCCGAGCTCCTCTCCTTATCTCTAAGGAAGCGCCCTACCACCCTGCAAAGAAAACTCATTTCCGCCGCTTGTATCCGGGATCGCGTTCTTTCGGTCATGACCCAAAGTTCATGACCATAGGTGAGAGTAGGAACGTTGATTGACCAGTAAATTGAGAGCTTCGTCTTTTGGCTTAGCTCTTTCTTTACCACGACGGTTCGATACATCCGTCATACGACAATATGAGTTATGTTTGCCATTATTATATTTAAGGCGGGTTTTATATACAATCCCCGCCCCTTTAACGTTCTCATGGTGTTCTCTGCTGCTTCCGCCTTACAACAACAGCACACATAGGGCGCAAATTTTGAAGAAAATCTAAGATTCTAACGTGCGCCTTATAGTCATGAAAATACCGTAAAATGATTTTTAAAAATCCCAAGACATTTAATTGCTGAACCTTTTGAATGTTTCTCTTTTTTTATCATCTTCATCTTATTTAATGATTATACAGTTAGCGCTGTGATTTACACTCCTCTCATGGACTCTCACTGTCATCTTTAATCCTGGGTCAAGCACTGCTTCACAATTAGTGCCTCTCTTTCTCAATGTAAAAAAATATTGTATAATATGGTTTCATTCAGGCAAAGAAAATCCCATCTACTATGTTAATGATGGAAATCCTCGGTTGATGACAACCTCAACACACAACATTTCATGGTCTCCTTCCATTGTTCTTTTGTAATATATGGTTCTGCTTTTTCATTTTTTTCCCCATTCCTAGCTTTGTCCAACAAAGCTTGTCGTCCCTGAACACATCTCCTGCCCGAGAGGAGCCAAGAACCTTAAGGTGCATCAACAGGCATTCTTTATTTCTCTTCTGTCAATCTGTGTGATTTCATCCACTGCGCCATGGCTGTAACACACCTAATCTGGATAACAAAAACCAGTAACGTTGAGTCTGGTTTCTTGAGTCTGGTCCCTTCATGCATTTTTTGATAGATGTTCCCTCCATCACAGATCTCTGCTTCAGTCAGGGACAGTGACCCTTCAACCTGAGGTGAGACTGTTAAGAATTGCAGATTAGGCAGAAGCGTCTCTGCTTCCAGTTTGGGGTTAGACAGTTTCTTTGCGCTCCGTCTCCCTCACTCTGGTGGAATATATTTCCTGCATGTATTTATTTAAAAGAGAATGCTCTGATCCTGCAGCTGTAGATTGCGTCCATGCCCACTTCATGGTGCACTCACAACAGCCCAGCTGTCCTTCCTTCACTAGCAGTGTCCTCTGTGCTTCCCACAGCTCACCTCCCAACATGACAGACAAGAACAAAAAAAAAAAATCACACCTCCACTGCTTAGATAGCGGATCTTCCTTCCTCCACTGTCTTACCTAATCTACACCACTGTCATCCTGGCTTTTCTTCTTCTCCTGCCCCTCAGCTCAAGCACCTTTGTGACCTGTCACTTTGCATCCATGCTATGGCGCCTTCATTAGAGCAGGTTCTTACTTGTTGGCGCCACTGCCTACTAAACATGTATAAATGTGATTCCAGCTGTATGTAAAGTGGCTGAACAGTTATTTACATAATTTTCACAGGTGACATCCCAGACCTGCTGTAATGTAGCTGCATAATGTAAATCGCAATGAATACAAACAGAAGAATTCATGTTTTGTTTATGGTATGCAATGGTACAATGACTATGTGTGATTGACGTTGAGACGACTGACCTGCCAATCTGTCCAAGTGCAATATGACACATTGATCTCAACTATTGCTGCACTTTAATGTGTTACGTAAATCCACTTTTTTTCCATTTCATTACTGGATTACAGTAACGTATAAGCAACTGGAACCTTTTCTGCAGGTGGTGAGCCCAATGGAAGGCGCCAATGAGACATTGACGCTGGGTTTCATTAAAATAAAACTTTCCAGACAATTGAATTAGAAAAGTATCTATTTCTTTGCACTTTTTGTTTTCCCTAAATTCACGCCAAACAAGTCTGACTCTTTCTTAAGTCATGGGCCATTTCCTGAACAAAGTGTTGCTGCTTCTTCTGACAGAACTGTCTTAGTACAACCACAAACATTCATCTTTCTTCAACCAGTCGATAACGTGAAACACTTTACCAATAGATGACATCGTTGGAAACAGTGGAGGAGTTGTTACAAATTGTTTCAAACAAAATAACAAAGGGTTTACATCAAGGAGTGTCCACACTTTTTTGTCTTGTGAGCTACTTTTCCAATGACCAGGCTGAAGAATCTATCTATCTACCTACCTACCTACCTGCCTACCTAGACTGGAAACTCTAAATACATTTACCTATACAAACTTTAGCCAGTGGTTACCATCTTGAAAAAGAATTACTTTTTCTATTTTTTATTACTGTTATTCTTTATGTTATTGCTCAGGATCTATCAACACTGCTCTGGAGATCTACTGGTAGATCCCAATCTACCTACCTATCTACCTCTGGTTTTTCATGCATAGTAGTTTTTCATGACGTAGTGAGTTTTCTTTTAAACTGAAGGAGACTCTTGGAAAAGAGGTGAAACATCTTCAAAAAAACCATTATGTCCAGTTGCCCTCAAAGTACACTTTTTTTTAATTAAGTGACCTGGTTGGCTGAGAACCTAAACATTAATGAAATCTGTTATGTCCTCTGTAAACCTATGGGGAGGACTGTACAGATGTGGATTATCTGCCAATGATGACGTAGCTGCAGTTTACTGCTGTCTGTTGCCTGTCTGCACTGATCTAAATCCCATTTTTAACCCAACTAACAAAGCAATCCTTGGAACACATATTCCAGACTGCATTGACACCAGCATCTCCAGGCAGGTGTTAATAGATTCCAATCCTTCCCTGCCATGTTCTCCCGTCGTTCCAGCTCCTAAGATTTCCGATGACTCCCCCTGACTCGTACAACTTTGACATGACAGGAAAGCAGTAAAAGCATGTAATTACGACTGAATAGTGAGTTAACCTTTTCGCCTCTGCCTTAAGACTGTCATTCACCAGTTCAACTGTGCTCTTGAGTACGTGGATTATTATACCTGTGATGGTGACTTGAATGTGAATGAGAGCCACAGCTCATTTTGTCTAACATTTAATCTCTGAGCCTGTGTTATATTATTATTATTGTTTTAGATTAACAGGGCAGCTCCGGGGTGTGGGCTCCAAGGACAAAAAAAACACAGCAGAAGAAGAAGAGTTATATTTCTGATTTCATATACTGTATATCCTGAATTCTTTGTTGGTAACACAAAAAGAATAACTTTACAATGTGAAATGCTTAAAAAAATGACTAATGATTGCTGGTGTTTGCATTATTTCTTTTAGTTTGTCTGTCTGGCATTTTCTTAGTCACAGGTAAATAAGGTATTGAGCTGTGCATTTTGTAAGAATCTATTACTTTAAAGTGAATGTTCAGGGTCTGCATTCTCCTCATTAATATCCTTTTCTCTGCCTAAGTAACTGCGTCTGCTTGATAAAGAGCAGGTCAGCTTCACAAACTGAAACAACAAACTGCTCGGGAAGCCTCCAGCTATAACCAAATGAGAAAACCAACCAATCAAAGTTCCCTAGGAGCTGCTTCAGTAATTTGACAATATGAGAAATTGCTGGAATAATCAGGCTCCTCCTAAATCATCATCTGTGCAGAAAAGTCTAATGATTGATCTGAGTCCATTCTAAAGACAATCCTGTGTGAATAAATGTCATCTGTGATCCTTTCTTTAACTTTAATGTAATAAGGATATTTTTTTTTTTTTCAAATGCCAGGGTTTGTGGATTGCATTAGCTCCAGGTTTTATTGGCCAGAAACGAGGTTCACCTTAGGACAATGTGATTGATTTCTTTTAATAAATGTTATTGTGCTGATGCGTTTGCCGGGAGGAGCTTTTCATTCTCTGAGTACAGAATTTGAAGAGACTTGACGAGAGCCTTAGCTACATTTACTGCAACACTGTTTTTTTTTTTGTTTGTTTGTGTTGATCGCAACAACACTGCATGTTGTTAGAATATAAACAATAATAATTTAAAATAATAAAACACTCAGCAGACATGAAGGGCATTATAATGTCAAAACACTTTATACCAAATAATTTTGTAAAATAAAGTTAATAATTTGTAATTATTATTTTTTATTTAATTATTAATGATTAATTAATTTATTGTATATTAATAATTAATTATAATGTTGATAAATATTTAAAATGTAAGAAATAATTTATATTTCTGAATAAATGATGACAAATCTGTTTCCCCATATTTATTTCTTTTAGGGCCAAACTCTTCTTTGTTCAATATTTTCTTCATTGTAAACAGGTTAGTGCAGCCTTGTAAACCAGGTCTCAATTTTTTTTTTCTCTGCCCCATCCAAAAAAATGTATTCCTCTTCTCTTTAATCATTTCTTGTTTTTTTTTGTTTTTGCTAAATTTTTTAGCATAAAAGTTTAAAGTTAGGAACAATCAAGATAAATAAAAAAGTTGGATATAATTTTACAAAAATTTCTAGTAATTCCAATGTGAAAATTGTCTAATAAAAGTAATTCTCTGGAGAAGTTTTTATCCGCCCTATTATAAAGTACAATATTTACGTCTTAATTTCTACATCTTTACTATGACATTGTTTTGTTTGAATGCACAGGGCAGAACACCATCTTTTTCACCCAGACACTGTTATTCATCAACCGGCCTCCAGGGTTCCTCGGCTGCTGCTCGCACTCTCAACATGTCAGACTAAAGCAATACTTTATCCTGCGATCATTTATCCTTTGCCCCTTACCCTGCAGCTTGGTCTTGGGGATTTTCCCACAGGGCTTGGTGGCTGTGACGGTGGCGGCGCAGGTCGCGTCCATGAGCGCCCGTTTCAACACGCCCGTCCTGTTCTTCTTGCCTGTGGCCAGATCGCACTCTCCCCACGCCTGAAATTCGTACTTGCATTCACCTGCAGCAAAGAAAGAGATCAGACTCTTAATTAGGAGGTTTTGTCAGAAGAAATAACGGGGAAGAGGCTTTTTTGTTTGTTTGTTTTAATGGTGCTTTTAAAAATTCAGCAAGTGGCAATCAATTTGTAGGAGGTTGTGTCTGGAGCTTTGAATTACTTTTTGATGAGTGGCTATATTTACTTGGTTATTAACTCTTTCTTATGAAAGAGTCTGTTCCGCCGAGAAACCCATGTCGCTGCACTCCCTTATTAACGACAATGTGAAAGCGCTGATAGCTGTTTGCCAACAGGAGCAGATGGCGCTTCATTTATTGATCTTATATCTACTATAGGATGAAACGCTCCAACAGATGAATGTAATCAAAAACCGCCCGGCTGCTGTCGAGAGCTGGGAAATGGCAAAAACGGATACAATCTTTGAAAGCAGAGGGTAGTGAAAGTACTTGCATCAGCAATCCAAATAAATTCCACGTACGTGCTTCCATTTGATACGGAATTTAATCCATCTTAGACGTCACCTGGAGAGGATGCGGGATTGCTCTATACAGCCACGTCTGTGGCAAATGAACGTATGGAAATGTGTATTCAGAAAAAGTGTGACTTAATGTGTAAATCCAGGTGTGTATTCCCCCGTCAAACCCCCCAGAGGCTGGGACCAGTGTCCTCTCACGTGAAAGTATTGGATGACTTTGACGTCTCTGGATGCTCCTCAAAAGAAACTTACCTCTAAGACGAAACAAGAAAAAAATCTCACCACATACTTGCACCTTCTGTGCGGCCATATATGAATAATTTGAATCAATAATAATAAAGTCTGTTCTTACCTAGTTTTCATCCTTAATCATTAACATCATTTAAATATTATTCTCAGTAAAACTACATGTTGTGCTGTTCACCCCCGGTAATATAAATGCATAGCTGATGCTATACTTTCAATAATATCTTAAAAATCACATGTACTAACATAAGAAATTAGGTGCACAATTAATGTTACTTACACCATTTTCTCATTCAATTTGGAATTTAATACTGAAGTAGGTAATTCGGGATTCGATCCCATATTAAATAATTGACATTTGATTCACTTTGCATTCACATTCGGTTTAATTTGGTATTCGCTGCGCATTCGATACCCTTTGCATTCACACACAATAAGGGAGCGAATGCGCATTAGTCTAAACATGGTCCAGTTTCAATTTGATCACGTGGTTATATAACAATATCTTGTTAATATGCGGTTTTATTCAACATGAATTCTGTCAACAACATGCACGTGCAATTTTGAGGAATAAATGGAGCAGGTTAAAGAAAGATCAAGGCAACGTATGAAAGCAATGAGAAGGAGACACAAAGACCGAATGAAGAAGATAAGGAGAGAAAATCTGAGGAAGTGTTTTGTAATCCTGTTCCTAATAATGCAGCAACATTTAGCGGCAGGCCTGTCGTGCAACATAGGCGCTCCCGCTTTTCCTTTGTCTTCCTCTGGGTCTTCTTCCAGTAGGACAGAACCCGAGCACCTACCAAGCCCAAACCTAAGCTACCTCAACTGACTCTTCTCAATGTGGAGGAGCAGAAGATCTACTCAGAGCTGCTTCCAGGTGACAGAGCTCCTCAATCCATCCTAAAGCACCCTGCCACTCAACAGCAAAAGTGTATTTCATCTGCTTGTATCTATGGATTACATTCTTCCAGTCATGTGTCATTGTGAAGATAAGAATGTATATACACTGGTAAATAGTGAGCGTCAGCTTCTTGAGGTGCTGGACGGTTTTGACAGAATTTATTAAGGATGACTCACAATCCTCCATGGCCTTGCCAAACTTTTCCCAAACCCAAGTTTATGCTTCAACAATTACCCACCTGTACCTGTAAGTTGCCTAGAAAGCCCCCGTGCCAACAAGACTGGATTTAACTCCTTGTCACGCATGTCGACATACGTAACCTCTGGTGCTGCCACCTAGCCCGTAAACCGAAACAACAGTTAACAAACCGCCTCTTACCATGAGCAACTCCAGAGTGGAAGAGAGTTAAGCTTCTCACCCAGGGTCCAGATTGTTGGAGGAGGCGAGCTCGACTATTTCAAGCCCGACAATATGTATCTCTCAACACTTCTGCACAAGCTTGAACTCTTTTCTCCCCAGCGGGAAGAAATGGCACATCTGCATAGCCATAGTGGTTGTCCAAGGATTAGTCCCTCTGGATCCACACCCACAACTGCCATCCAAATATAAACGCACCAGCCCCTTCTGGATCTTCCTAGGCTCCATGTCATTTTTTTTTTTTCTGGCTTGGTCACACAATCTTGGCCCCGAGAAGGGGGCTCCGCGATAACTATGTAGACGTCATTGATTTTGTAGTTGTCTTTGTCTGATCTCTTACCTAGGACCTGTTTGAGTTGGGAGACCCAATCATGGGCATTAAGCCCATGACTACATACAATAGCTCCTAGGTTAATTTAAATGGTCACATCCTTCCTCCACTCTCAGGTGGTGGGGGATTGAGCATCGAGTAGTTGTTCATCATCCTAGCACAATGGTTCTTAACCTGGGTGCGATCGAACCCTAGGGGTTCGGTGAGTCGGTCTCAGGGGTTTGGTGGAGCCTCTGCCATGGAGGTCAAGACACACCAACTCACCCTACTAATGTAGGGTTTGGTGACTGTGCAATGAATGCTATGAAACTGGTTATAGCCACTATAGAACCACTGTTATAGCATAAATTATGCATTGCTTTAGCAAGGGGGTGTTTTTAGAGTCATTACCTAAAATAGGCTATTTACTATTTGCAAGCATGTTTTACCCTGAGACATATGGTAAGGTCTTCTGAGGCACTGATGTCATCACAGTTAGAGTTACTGCCAGAGAAGAAAGTCAACCCTGATCACTCCTGTTCCCACTGTATGTTTTCAGTCATTTCAGTGTGGAGAATGAACGCTCCACCCATGCTGTAGTCGCTGGTACAGTGAGCACCAGCTGAGAGAACTTTGTTGCCTCAGGGACAGTTTCCATATGGTCCTTTGGGCCATTTCCAAAAATTATAAAGTATAAAGAAAACTTAAAAAAGGATTTGAACACTAAATAAATACAACCATTTAATTTCTTTTTAATTATATATTTCCCTGATGAGAGGTGAGGCACTCCCCTGACTGCTCGTAACTGGTGCAACCAACCTCCTCAGTTACTTTCTACCCAACTCCCTGCATAGAAAGTTAACTTAGAAAATGTTTATATTCAAAACCAGGCCAACCTCTAATTTCCATCTTCAGATTCTTTCAGCTGAAACGGTGAAACATTGTGTCTACATTGTTGTTTACAAAGGGGAAACAGGGCTAAGATAAACTATTGTGTATGTTTAACACGTCAACAACTACAGTTTGATGAATGCAAACATATTTTTTTGTGAATTCAGCATCATCCATCACTCTGACTCACTGCTGCCTGCTGCCATCCATTAGTTTGAGAATGTTTGAGAATTCCAACTCCTTTTCTGAACCTTACGAAGCATGAACCCAATGAATAGACTTGGAGTTCATTTGTCACTGAAAAATTAATTCCATGAATTCTAACATGACATGTCAAAATTAGTAAACCCCATCTCTCCTTACCCACTTATGCTGAAATGACATCGTGGTAGTTAAAGGAAAGACAGAATTTTGTGAATTGGATAAATACACAATCCTTCTAAAATAATCCAGAACTCCTAATAACAAACTAGATCCACCCTTAATCCACCCTGGCAGTTAAGTAGCGGTGTGTGTCTCCTAATCCACCACTCATAACAGGCCTCACCTGGAGATTAGTCCCCCATAGATGTCTCCTCAAGACAGCCAGGACAATGTATAAAGCTGATTACAGACAGTGTTTTTAAAACCAGGATTTACCAAATCAGTTCTGTTTGTTCCTTTAAATAGTACAATTTCTTAAACCTGTTGAGAAAGATGTAGATGACATTTGAGCATAAATAATGCCTTTGTTTTTGGGTGAGATGAATGGAGGACAGTTATTTATCTGGGCTACTGAGATCATTTCTTTTACCTCCAAATTTTTTCTTCCAGTTGCAAGGGATCTTGCAGCGCTGTGTCTTGATGGTTTGCTTGCATTCGATTCCAGAGCGTGTCCCTTCCCTGGTGCCGAGTCCGCAGTCCCCTTCGTTGGCCACGCACACACTCCACTGCCATTCTCCGCAATCCGACTTACGATCCTTCTTCCCTGGATGATCAGACCAGACACAATGAGATATTCTCTTATCTTCTTTAAAGGAAAGGGGGGAAATCAAACCTTGTCATTGTGACATTGTGATTCACACCACTGCACACATCAAAATGTCACATCTGTATTTAACCCATCACCAAAGTGAACAGTGGTCAAGCTTTGAGCACACAGTAAGCTGTGAGTGGGGATGGTGCCTTGCTCAGTGGACCCCAGTGGTAACCTGGCTGTAAGGGGATTCGACCCGCGGATTACTTAACCACTAGGGCACCAACTGCCCTTTCTTTATCAGGACTTTTCCAAAGCCATATTTAAGGCGCACTCATTTGACTGATAGAGAAATATATTCTAGAGATTAGTCTAGTCCTCAACAATAGTTGTGGTCATTACACTTTGTTTGTTTTTTTTTTGCTTGTTTGTTTGTTTAAGTCTCTTCTGGCTCATGCCAAACTTTTGAAACTAATAATTCAGTCATTTTTCATATTTTTGTCGCTGATAAATGTGCATGAATGACAAACAGCTCTAGCCCCGTCAGCTACTTTTCATATTCAATATAATGAAAGAAGTTGTGTCCCAATAAAAACCCTGTCATGAACACATTGTTAACGGTAGAGCCTGTGAGGAGAGAGATAGCATTGTGTGGTCCTCCACCCAAGAACAACACGTACCTACTTACTGCTTAATAGCAGAAATTGCTTCTCCACCATTTACTAATAACATAACAATTTGAATTCATCAGAAACTCACCTTGTTTGTCGGCTTTGCCTCCTTCTGCCGCCATCACTGCCAGCACAAGGAGCGCCACCACAGCGATCCTTGTCCAAAGCTTCTGTCCATTCATTCTAAAAATATAAACAGAATTTAAAGAAATGAAAATCAAAAAGAGGAATTGCTCGTCTACAACGATTACCTGCGTATAGACCTCAAACTTGAGGCCAGTGGGCCATTTGAGACCCATGGCACGATATTTTGTGGCCCCCACCTTCATGTGAAAGTTAAATTTATAATAACATTTTATAGATTTGTTCTCCACATTTTATGGTAAGTCCTATAGTTCTTAAAACCCGGATCCACAGTCTCCTTCTAGTTCAGTGGTGTATTACACAGAATCTATAGGAAACTGATTTTATTTTTCTTTTCTTTTATATTGAACACTGACAGCTGATGCGCCCTTTTGGTGAAATGATAGTCATCAGCATAATAACCTGGACTGGACCACATACAATTATTTGCTGTTATACATTTTGGTACTCTGGCCTTGAATTTGGCATTCATGGGGTACCAGTGGCAGCAGTCTCTACGAGTGCCACTCAAATTGCACTGCCCAACACTGTGGCCCTTCCTTGGGTGATGAGCCCACTGGAGGTAAGGCGGTGCTAAGATCAAAGCACCTCAGTGGCAACCTGGTAGCAGCTGGATGAGAACCTAAAGCCTTGCGGACACAAATATGCTTCCTTAACTGCTAAGCCGCCCTAGCTGCACTTTTTTAGCTGTAGCTGTAACGTGAGATTCCAATTGGTTTAGCTTGAGCATTGGCAGAACTACAATTTACAACTTAGGCATGTTGGCACAGCGCTAAATAAAAAAGTCAGTTATTGTTGTCTGAGAAACATTTGTGGATGGAACATACAGTATATTGTTCCTTTACAAATTAAAGACAAAGATAGAGATTCCTTCCCATGGGATCAATACTCTTACTGGCAAAACTCCATCATATCTCCAAACACCTCTGAACTTTCACAACTCATCTTGCAGTCTTAGCTCCTAACTCGTAACTTCATTAACCTCTATTTACCCAAAGCCCTCACTCCCTGTGGCCGCTCCTCCTTTAAATTACCTGCTGCAAATGATTGGAATAGTCTACAAAGGACACTAGAACTTGCTTCATCGATCAATCTCCGCCTTCAAAAACTCAATCCAACGAACACTACAGCATCATTGCACGTGTATAAAGCACCAATCTCTCACCCACACATCACGCTAGATAGATAGATAGGTAGATAGCTAGGTAGGTAGGTAGGTAAGTAGGTAGGTAGATAGATAGATAGATAGATAGATAGATAGATAGATAGATAGATAGATAGATAAATAGGGTAGGAATTATTTCCTATAACGTCCCTTAAAGCAGCAGGGTTGGAGGAGTCTGTTGCTGAAACTGCTCTTTAGATTGTCCAGCGTGTTGTGGAGTGGGTGGGAGGTGTTGTCCATGATTTCCAGCAGTTTCACAAGCGTCTTCCACTACCTCCTCTGGTCGTATCCAATTGCTGTCCATTGGTTCTGTTATTGTCTCTTCAATTTGTAGTGTTGTGTTACCTGTCTTTACGTGTATCTGTGCCTCTTTACTCTACCGCCTCTTGGCCAGGTCGTCATTGTAAATGAGAAAAATAAAAATTAAATGAAATAAATTAATAGTAATCATGATTGTGAAGAAACCAGATAATTAATATATCATTTATGCTAAAGAAACATATTTAGTTGCGTTAAAGTAAGATAATGTGTTCCCTTTATGGCAACTGAAATGTCCTGCATTGTGGCACAACAGTATTGCTAAGAGACTAGAGAAACAACAGTTGTCCCAGGCCTCAGGCGATCATGGTTACAGCCTGAGGAAAGTCCTGCCCGTCCCCCATGTCCCCATGTTATCACGATTGCACTGCATTCCAGTAGCCAGGTTCGATTGTCATCATTGCCACCACTCTGTCAGTCACGGCTCTACATGTTGCCAGTTTCCTGGGGCTGTTGACTGAGTCAAGATAGATTCTATGTGTAAGAGAATGACAGTGTGACAGTTGGAGCTTTACACAAAGAAGGTGCCTGGACCCAGGTCCTAGTCCCAACATGGAGACTTTATATCTTTTATGTATTTTGGAATCTGCTGAACAGCTACATTTAATGTGTGTCATATCAAACAACAAGTGTTGTCATTTCTACCAACTTTCCTAGAATTGGAAATTCATCAATTGGGTTTGTTTGCATCTGGTTTAATCGATTTGTATCAGATTACCTTGTCATAGCGTAAGAAATAGTAGATTTTCAACGACAAAAAAAATGCCAGACATGTTTTTTTAGCCACAATCCGTCCGATGTCAGTAAGGACTGAGAAGTGTAGCATCTAAGAATCATTTGTGTCCTCTAAATCATTCAATATCAGACTCACGTCTAGGCATTGATGGTTGAGGACCATTTTGTTGGTAGTAGAACCCAAAGTAGGACAGGGGGAAGAAGGAGGAGATTACCCTGATTTATATATAGAACAGGGGTGATTGATGAATGAGTTTCAGATGTGGGGAGCTGAAGGAAGTGCAGGGCTGATGGGAGAAGAAGTGAATGGTTGAGGGGTCAGGTGGATAAGAAAATGGAGCGAAGGGCAGAGGGTCAGTGGTGGAAAAGTTGGCCAGAGAAATTAGGTCTGGAGTGGAGACAAATGCAGGTCTGCAATAGAATGAATGTCCAGTGGGAAAGTGATCATGAAACAAAAGGCTACATTCATTGATAGCCCTTTCAGCCCATCCTTTTTTATCAGCATTAAAAACCCCTTGAAGATTATGGTAATGAGTCCAGTGTCTTTAAAGACTACAGTGACTACTGACGCCTTGGCCTTAATTATAATTATACAAACATATAATTTCTAAATAGATTTCCTCTGAGCTTTGTTTTACCCTCTTTGTTTTACCCTCTTTGTTTTACCCTCTTAATGAAATTATTCTTTACAAAAACATGTTGATGAAGACCTAATCCCTGTAGGTCATTGATTAGTGGACCAGGAACGGTCAGGCCAACTGGACCTGGACTGGATACCAAAATCGTAAGGGTCAAAGGAAAAATAAAGTTCCTACTATTAAAGCAACTTGCATTTAACCTTTGCTCTCGGACCAAAAGAACCCTGCGACCCGGCAACGGATAAAAGAGTAAAGATGTATGAATGAAAATTGAATTTTGGCGACAGCAAGAAAACATGTTGATAAGTGATAAGGTGTGTTAAGTAATACGAGGCCTGGGTCCATATTTTAGACTTACCAACTTTCACATGTGTTTACCTAAGTCGACACAATGGCACCATTTTATGGAGCCAGAATAATCTCAATAATTCTTCCAAATACGTTTGTGAATTTTGTTACAAAAATGCAAATCGTGCTTTTAATTTGTGAAACTTAGCTCGTGCTAATTTGTATTTTTGAGACTTTTTTTAGGCCGACCAGATTTGTGAGCGTAATTTTGCTACGTCACTCCGTCACCAGCCAATCACCAAACATGCTTACATACTTACACTCAAACACTCGCCATTGCCGCTTCCAGACGCCATTTTTGTAGGACGTGATCTTGGTTCACGTACCACACGTGAACTTGGTTCCTGTACCGCAATTCACAAATGTATTTGGAAGAACTCACAAACGTTTTTTGACGTGTGAAGCGTTGTTTGTGTGCTCTTCTCAGAATACGCACGCGGATCCTTGTTGTAGTCTGAGACTATTCTGGCTCCATACCATTTATCTGATCTTAACCAGGCACCCACGCACAAGTTTAAGGACTAATTGTGGTCCATGAGGCAATAGGTTTGCCTTTTTTTTGGTCTACAGCAGTCATGGATAAGCTGAGGCCCAGGTACTGGATGCAGCCCACCAACTTTGTCCAAATTAAGTAATTTATTTATATTATCAAGGTACGCCTGCCTTTTCCCTGCAATTCAATGCAATCACAAAGGCATCTTGAAATTTAACATTTTAGGTTTTATACGATTTTACATGAATTTAACATGCAATTCATCTCAAGCAAACATACACTCCATTTTTTTTTTTTTTTTTTGCTACTGCCTTGGGTCTAGTGTCAAATTTTAGAAACTTTTTTTGTGTCCCGCTAGTCAAAAAGGTTCCCCACGTCTGGTCCAGTATGTATCCTATCATAAAACATTGACTGCTGGGCCTGAAGTCCAGCTCCCCTGGAGTAGGTGGTTGTTTTGTAAATACTTTCAATTGTATTTCTTAAAACATGAATGATCATCGCTTCTGTTTAACCTTCTTCTCAGAGTGATACTACTTTTTTTTCATTTTTCACACTTAACTCAGGCTATGATTCAAGTTTCAATATTTTAGGTTTGAAAATATTTTTCAAACCAATTTATCCTTCTCTACTTTTATGATGTAAACCATGAAAGCTGTTATAGACTGTTCAACAAGTCAGATTAGTAGAATGGCATTAGTTAGTCACCATAGCTGGAATTGCAGAAACACTCAGGGAGAATTATGACAAAATCAAATTCCACTTTAGCTTCTGTTAGTAGGGTGGTGCTGTTGGTTTATTGGTGGCGTGAAAGAAGGTGAGAAAACCAATACTAGTCGCAAATCAATTGACCTTTGTTGACCCCAGTTGAGCTTCGCCAAACAGAATTTTCCCCCACTGAAGATCATGTATAATTAAAACAATATTAGATTTTAATTAAAAGTGCCTTTCAGTACTTTACAAGATACATTCACAACAAACAGAAAATCAGTAAATAAACAACATAAAACACGTCGAGAAAAGAGGTTAAGGTGAGCACAGAAAAGGTCCACGTATGTAGTAGACATGATAAAAGTGTCTTCGTGATAGGGAACTTCACCTAAAATCACCATCATCACATCAAGTAGCAGCAGCTCCTATAAGGTGGAGCTGCAGCTCCAATATTTGTGCTCATAACACAAATATTATCACAAGAAACCAGTATTATTTTAATCTATTTGTGAATTATTCATGTTCTTTTAAATGCTGCCCCTGGAGGTGGAAATGAAAATGAGTCATTTTCATTTCCAAGGCCATCAATATTTCACCCGATATACATACAATATTTAGATTTCTTCCATTGACAGCAAGTTATTTATTTTAACATATTCCTCAATAATCAATCAACGCTAGTTGACGTATTAAGCGGCTAACCTTTGTATCAGACACCGTCTGTACACAATGTAATTAGTCTATGAATCTGGAACTGCTCAAGGTACAGGGCTAATTAATGTATGATTACTACAGCACCACCTAATGGTGCAATGTTTGTAACAGGCCTCGTCCTTCACCACTCTTCTCAGTAACATCTACTGTTGGCTGTCTTTATATCATTAATATCAAATCTGCTTTGCTGCCATCTACAGGGCTGGACAATTGAAATCAGACAAAGACTAAAAAATAAAAAAAACGTATTCATTAGCTAAAGTAAATGGGTTCTTTGTTGTGACATGTTTTTTTCTGTACCATGCTTTATTTGAGATGATCAATCCCTTCATTTAAAAACAAATCATCTTGCAGCTCTGAATGATCTCTCGCTTGCTCGCTCTCTTTTAAGTACATTTTTACGCCAAATCCCTAAATGTCATCCCTTATTGACATTTAGGACGAGTTATAAAACTTTTTGCCCTCAGTTGTAAATAAACAAACAGACAAATGCTGCCCAAACTCATACAACCAGTTCAAAAGGGACACTTTCTGACACCAACTTGTCCTCATACTGGATCTAATGTGTTACATAAAGATGCACATTTACTCGACAGAGCAGCTAGTGAACGAGTAAACAGGGTTTGTGTAGTGGGGGGTTATAAATGGCTGTAAGTAAAAACATGCTGTGATAAGCGTGTTTAATCTTGTGTGATAAGCTTTTTCCTTTCTCCAAATTTCCCCTGCAGCTTTTCCGTCTTCTCTCGGCAACTTCAAGATTCAGAGTTTACATGAACTGAAAGGAACTGGCATCTCTTTGATGACACAAAAAGTCATTTCAGTGCAAAATTTTACTCGGAGAGACTGGTTTGAATGTACGGGTCGGTAGATTGTCATATCTGTGTTCACAGGAACTGGACAAAGTGTTGAGAGAGCACATGGCATTGAGGTTTTAACAAAAAAGTATTCATTAATAAACTCTAGTAAATACTTTCAGTAGGTAGATTGGCGTAGGTGCAAGAATGTATGTTTATAACAAGAATGTAAATGCTGGTGTGAAAAAACCTGAACCTCAAGGGACCCAAATAAACAAGACAAACTAGACAAAGGAAAAAACCTGAAAAAAACCTTCCGGCCCCCCTCAAATCCCCAACCTCATGTCCCAAATTGAATGTACAAAAATGAAATACTATTGGGAATCTGATAAACTGTATAAATCAAAACATATGTTGGGTTGGCTTGTTAAAACTCAAGCATTACAGCAGTAGTCCAGTGTGCCATATTCCCTAGATATGGTCCACCTTTTGAGAAACTCTGTACTCATGAGGGTTTTCTGACAGCTGAGAATTTCTTCTCCAACCAAGGCCCTCGCAATTTGTTAAGTTATCAAAAGACAAAGAGGTAAAACTGGTATGCTTCAAATATGATCTAAAGCCGTGTTCCCCAACTCTATTTGCACCATGGACCGGTCAAACATTTAGAATGTTTTTCGCGGACCGGTCTTTGAGGTGTAGCTGATAAATACCACTAATGAAAATGAAACGTCCACCATAAATGTGCTATTTTTTGGACGTCTCCTGGACACTCAAACACGAGGGGATCTGGTCCTTTATTAAAATCTTTTTAGCATCTAATAATAAATAAAACATAAATTGTGTTAAGCTGAGCATCATCTCTGTGTGGCCCGGTACCAATTGCCCCATGGACCAGTAGCGGTCCACGGCCCGGGGGTTGGGGACCACTGATAATAAAGGAAAACTAACATGGGAAATCTACGGACCAGGGGCCTGGATGTAGCTTAGTAATCCAGCCCAAGGGACGTGTCCAAATTATACATTTGGTGTGTTTTGTGATTTATTTGCTACCACAACTTACTACTCACACCATCTACTTGCATGTAGATGGTGTGGTGAAGGCTAAAAGATCCGGCCCTGGTGTCCAGTTTCATGACTATTTGTGGCCGCATTTCAAAGATTTTGAAGGTGACAATGTTGGACATGATGTTGGACAAATAAGTCCATGGGCAGTTAATGGCCTTGTGGTAAATGAAGCAGACTTCAGTCCACAAGGCCCCCCTACCGCCAAGTTACCACTGAGGTTCCCTGAGCATTGCACCATCCATGCACACTGCTCCCCGGGCATTCCAGAGCTGCCATTGCTCACTTGGGTGATGGGTTAAATGCAGAGGTGACATTTTGTTGTGTGAATCACAATGTCACAATGACAAAAACTAAAATAAATTTAATTTAAGCATTTAATTTAATATGGGGATGTTTTGTGTACTGGTAGAGGAGAGGGGGAAATATGAGTAAATATAGGTGTGCTAACATCCATTCAAGGGAAAGTGCCATCATAAAACAATAATATCATTGTCATTTCTGATTATCTTAAGTAAAGTTTTCAATCATTAAACGAAAAAGAGAAGCCGACTGTTTGGGTGGTTTTATTTGACTGGTTTCATTTCAGGTGAAAAAAGAGTTTATTCTGTGGCAGGAAAAACCAACTCTAAGTAGCTTTTCCCCATTTGGGCTGTTGTGATCCAGGAGTGGAGCGAATGCCTCACCTAGACACAGACAGCATATTGAAAGGATTTATTCAGGAGCTTCTTGGTTTGTGTGTGTTCCTGGAGCTGAGCTTTTGAGAGATTTCAGCAGAGATGAAATGGGGAGTGTATCGACTGGAGGACGTGGGACAGACTTTGCAGGAGACAGGCAGGCAGAAGAGCGTGTAAAGTCAGCCACATAGCCTAGAATACAGCCATTGAAAAAAATAAATAAGGGATTACTGCTGTGGTTCTAACAATAATTCAACCTCAAGACTCACATTCTACCAAGGTGAAAGAGACCATATGAATGTACTGTACTGTAGGTGTAAAAACAGAGAATATCTGCCCAGAAACAGGAAGTTTTAAGCTAAAAGTAAAAACAACAACACTTTATTATGCATTAACACATAATATTAGTGGTTAAGGAACCAGACTTCCAATGGACTCACCACCCACAGGAAACTCACAGTACGTAGCAGTGTGATTTGGGTGGCAGTCGTGGAGACTGCTGCCCCGGAAACCCAACAACGGACAAGAGGATGAAGATGAAAGAATGAATTGGACAAAAAAAAAGTCAAACTATTAACTCTCTGTTTTGATACATTTCCTTAATGTTAGCTTAAACAAACACACCAGGATGACAATTATTCCAGGCAACAAATCAACAAACCATAAAGTAAGTTTGGTCTAAAGATAACTGTCATATCTGTCATAAAAACAAATTTGTCAGAGCTCCAATAATACCTGGACGTTGGAGACCAATGCATAACGGTGACCATTAAAGTAAAATTGATTCATTTCTCCGGGGCCCAATGGGACGCCTTAATTGAGGCGCGGCACAATTCTTCATGCATTTAGGTGCAGATGATTAGAGCAAAATGCCACACATTTTCTGACTTGTGTTTTGTAAAGGTCAGACAGTGGGGGAGAGGCTGGTGTGAAGAGGGTCCCTGCTATCTCTGAGAACAGCCCCGGAGGAGCCTGCAGGGAGTAGCACTACGGAACAAAAGCAGCATGTGTGGTGCACTCTGTGTGTGTGAGTGTATGTGTGTAACTGTGTGGAGGCGGGGGGTTGCACACTTGTGCGCATCACGTCTAAAGTACCTTGAAAATTCAAGATTTTGTTTAGAATGAAACTGAGATTAGGATTAATGTCAGAATTAAAATGAGGTCATTATTTAAGATGGTTAATGTTAAGGTAATGGGTGAAGGAACGTTAAATGTCAATATGAAGTGGAGTTCATTCATTCATTTATTCATCTATTTATCTGTTACTGGGTCTAAGGGGCAACAGTCTCTATGAGTGCCACCCAAATCACACTGCCCCACACTGTGAGCCTTCCTGTTCGTGGTGAGCCTAACATGAGCTATATGGGAGTTGAAATTAAGAATTGAGTTGGGTTTAGATTAGTGTTCAAAAAAAAATACAAAAAAATGACATTTAGCAATCAGCGCTAACAGGTAGGGAAATGATTTACGAAAAAAAAAATGTTGTGTGGTTAGAAATGGTTAGAAAATTTAGTTTTATAAAGTAACGTCAAAAGACAATATTTCCAAAGTACTTCTATATCCAAAAGGTATACAAAAATAGACCAAAATAACTGAAAATAAACACCCTTGGATCTATTGAGACATATTTTTTACAGTTAAGAAAGCAGACTTAAAATAATTATGATAATAACAACTTATAATTGGACCTTCATTTAATTTATAATTTATAATGTATAATAATTAGCTGCTGTTACGCTGCCACTGTTTTGCCTGTCTGTCCTGGGTGAGGATCCCCTCCGCTGCCGATCACCCTGAGGTTTCTTCCTTTTTTCCTGCCTGGGTTTTTGGGAGTTGTTCCTCAGCCGGTGCAAGGGTCTATAAGAACAGGGGGTCATTGTCTTTCTATTTGTATGTATGTAACTGTGCGTAAAGTGCCCTGAGATAGCTGCTGCTATGATTTGGTACTCTAAATAAATATAGTTGAGTTGAGTTGAGTTGAAACTTGGGTCTGCAAGGCTTCAGGATCTAATCCACCAGCTAGCAGCATGCCAGTGAGGTTTGTAAATCACTGACCATTAATGAACATCAATGAAGGTATGATGTCTGATCATTAAGTATAACTCAGGTCTGAAACAGCTGAAAACAGTTATTGACCCAGCAAAAATGACCATGATCTCCAAGGAAACAATATGAGAAGACTCAAAAAAAGGGTTTCTTACGACCTGACAGTGGCGACCTACACTGCCTGTCCAAAAAAAAGTTGCCACCAAAAAAAATGGTCATAGACTCTTACAGCATGGCTTCTCTGTGGCATTGTTATGATGCGCTTCTACAATGTCACAAGATTTATTTCCATCCATTGTTGCATTCATTTTTCACCAAGTTCTTGCATTGATGATGGTAGAGCCTCCAGTAGACTCCAGCACATCCCAAAGATTCTCAATGGGGTTAAGGTCTGGACTCTGTGGTGGACAATCCATCTCATGCTCCCTGAACCAGACTTTCACAATTTGAGCCCGATGAATCCTGGCATTGTCATCCTGGAATATGGCCGTACCATCAGGGAAGAAGGCTGTGCCATCCATCCATCCATCTTCATCCGCTTATCCGGAGCCAGGTTGCGGGGGCAACATTCAGAGGAGGGATACCCAAACTTCCCTCACCCTAGACACTTCCTCAAGCTCATCTGGGGGGATCCCAAGGCGTTCCCAGGCCAGCCGGGCAACATAGTCGCTCCAGCGTGTCCTAGGTCTTCCTCTGGGTCTCCTTCCACTGGTCATTCAGTATATTCAGGTAGTCAGCTGACCTCATTCTTTAACCACATACTGTTGCTGAACCTAGACCTAACCTCCAATGGGAGGCTCGAACCTATTTACTTAGTTAAATCCAGGTGGTGACTTATTTTCTTTTGGCCAGGCAGTGTATATTTTGGGAAACAATGCCATGGAGTCAAAAGTGCAGTTCGGCGATTGCTCCTTTTCAACACAATTTTCTTGCGTCATCATTACGAAATATTACGAATTCTCAGACAAACTCTTTGGTCTCACTTCACTTCATGTTTGGAGTGTGAGACTGTCATCATTTTCAGTAAACCTCAGTATTTCACTACATTGTTAAGAAACCTGCCCACTTCTCACGAAATTGCATTTGGTAAAATGAACGATAAACAAAAGCTCTGTGAGGGCATCTGAGCTCTCGCAACCAAACGGTTGAAATGAAACTCAAACACATGACTGCCCCCATTACCCTCACCTATATATTTAATTCCTACGCCTTCGTCCAACACCCCCTCATCTTCTTGTGTTAGGCGTCCTCATATGAGGACATTGTGAGCCCAATGCTGTCTTTGCAACAATAAACTCCGGTGGTTATCAATTACCTCCCTTTCTGGAATAATAGAACTCTTTGCAAATGCGAACCATGCTCGCCCTCGCCGCTTTATCTCAACTCCATTCAGGGCTTATTGTCACGTCGTCGCTAGTGTTTTCCCACAATAAAATAAGGCTGCACACAGAGAGAACCACAGCAGTGGATTCATATTCAATAGAGACCTATTTTCTCTTTGTTTGACATTTCAGACAGATAGAAAAAATGAGGACACTGCCATAGCAGGAAGAAAAAGAAAGAAGACCTGGCGCACCATTGTGGTTTCTTTCCTGTCTGATTATCAATCTGTTATGGACATTTTTGCAGAAATCAGCATGTGTTCAGCAAATTGTTTTTTTTTTTCAGTTTCTGTGTCTTTTGCAGTTAAATTATTGCTAACCCTTCTCTCAAGGCAGTCGTCTCAAACTCAAATAAGTTGATTTGAATGGTCATTTTGCTAAAAGAAGAAAATTATGCGGAAAAAAGAAATCAGCGTCCAACAAAACAATTTTTGTAGCATTGACAGTGGAATCACTCTAAAAATTGTTAGCCCCGCTAGCATTCAACTTCAACATCAAGGCAGGGGCCTCAAAATATCACTCCACAGGCCACAAATGGCCCACAGGCCACAGGTTTGAGACCCCTGTTTTAAGGCAACCCCTAGATTTTGTATCAATTGTTGTGTCAGGTGACTTTTCTTTCATAATACATTTTTTGGTGAAAATTAAGAGGGTGGTTTCAAGCCCCAAATAAACTAAAACACTGGATTATAAGGATTTTTGCTAAATCCAAAGGCTACGTTATGTGTGTTGGACCAGTGCAGGCTGATCCCACAGGCAGCTGATGACAACCCAGGAACAGAGTTCTGCCCCTAAGTCCTTTACTGTTAGCATCCGCCGTCATCCCTTCCTTCTCCACCATGCTCTCCAAAGGCCCCGGTATAATGTCTGTCTAATTAAATAAGCAACATTTATCTTTATGTGTGTGCGTGTTCCTTGCAGGAAGTGACAGAAAGCACCTTGAGCCATTTGTTCATTAAAGCATGCCGAGTGAGGACGCCTTTTGCACACAGCGTGGACAGATTTGTTTGCATTCTGATTAAGCCCCTCTCCCCTTTCCGTCCCTCTTCATTCCCGACATGTCCTTTACTCTCACCCTCTGTATCCCTCCTTCCACTCTATATTCAGCATATTTAGCTGAGAGATACAAAGAGAATTTGTATTTCTGGCGACTGGAGCGGCTGTGTGCCTATCTCAGAACATTTAATTTTGCTTGTAAACATGAACGACAGAATTCCAGACTCGCTGTCGCCGTTGAGACAGTGACAGCTTATTAAAAAACGAAAAGCCCGGCTTTTGTGGGCTATCGTCTTGAGAGTGAGAATGCCCTTAATGTGCTGTGAACTAAGATAAATAATTCCCTCAGAATTGCCTGCCAGTCACAACACACCCCCGGGAATAACAAAGACACCAAAAATAAATTTGATAAACATATATATGTATATATATATATATATATATAGATATAGATATATATATATTATATTTTATTTTATTTTAAGTACTTTTAAACTACAACGTCTTCAAATTTTCCCTCATTAATAATTTGAGTTAGTCAGTGAAGTATTCACAGGTGAAAATAAGTCACAGGCTTTTCAACAAATGGCTTGTTGATTTGTCCAAATTGATCTTTTACAAATGGATGGATGGAATTATTGTTGTCAGCAGCTGGGGATTTTTTGTATACTGTATAATATTGGACTTTCTAAATAAATTATTAAACAAATCTATTTTAAGGTAATTTTGGCAGCAAAAGGAAATGTTCGTTAAATAAATAATGAATAAATGACTTACAAAATAATTAACTATCAATAATTATTTAATTTTCTGGCACATGTCTCAGAATATCTGAACATCAGAACAACAGCCACAATACACAATTCTTATCATTTATTATCCTTCATACCAGAACGACAAAAAAAATAGATTTTATAAACATATATATATATATATATATATATATATATATATATATATATATGCATACAAGGAACAATTTATTTTTGGCATAATCTGCACAAAAATGTATCCGTGCATTGTGACACAGTGGGTTCATACTGCATTATTAAAACTTGAAGTCACATGGTCTGAGTTACTGAACAGGATCATAGAAATGTAACGATCAAACAAAACTGCTCGTTACACTCATTTCTTCGTGTCACGGTTATGAAGGGTTTATAGTCGGTGGGTAAAGAGCATTTCCAGCCGCTCCAGTGTATCATCTGCCTTCACCTCATTCTATTCTCTTAGCTCTACTACTGTGTCACCTGATGATGGCTTCTGCTTATTAACTTCATAAATCTTTTCTGAACTTTTCTACTTCCTCCACTGTCTTGCAGTGCCTGGTGGTTATTGAGATATCTTAATATTCCAGAAACATGCTCTACATTACATCACTTCCTGAGCGACAGCCCAAACAGCTTTATTTTGAACATACATTCGAGTAGCAGGAGGTACAGTCTCCACGATACTGTCTCCACACTGTGAGCCTTCCTGTGGGTGGGGACGCCTCTGGACGTTATGTGGTCAGTGGTAAGGACAGTGCATTTTGAACATCCTATGTACAATATAAACACAACAGCACTTAACCAACATTGTCTGTTCACCATTGGTGCGTTTACATGCGAAAAAGCTATATTTAAATATGTGCATTTATCTAACCCTTCGCACCAAGTCCTGCCTTTGGACCAATGTCTTCTTCTTCTTCTTTGGGCTTATCCCGTTTTTCAGGGGTTGCCACAGCGAGTCAACAACTTCCATCTCACCCTGTCCTCCACATCCTCCACTCCAACTCCAACCACCTCCATGTCCTCCCTTACCATATCCATAAATCTCCTCTTTGGCCTTCCTCTTCGTCTCTTACCTGGTAGCTCCATGTCCTGCCTTTGGACCAATTTATTTCACCATTATACTGCTTTCAAGAGCTTATATTCAATTCCAAGCAATTATTATATTTTATTAAATTCAATAAAAACCCAGAGCTAAATAGAGACGTCTTCTTTTTGCTAGATGTCAACATGATTAACACGGTGGAGCTATTATGCGTGTCTTAGAGAGAGATGTATTAAAATATTTTATTTTCTCAGTGTACCAAATGTAAGGCTCGTTTGTTTTCACTCCTTTTCATTCAATAAAATCAGTAAGCCTCACAGACAATAGTTAACAATGTACAGATCAAAAAAATTGCAACCAAAAATTGGAAGCAGCAAGTGTTAATCCATTTTGCCAGAAAAAATTACAAAAATAAAAAAAAATGTATTAATTTTAAGGTTGTTTTAATACAAAAAAAAAAAAAAATCACATTCCTGGTACCTCTGGTTCTGTTTGTGGCAAAGTCGAATGCAATGTAATTTACATTCAGTATCAGTGGGATTTGTGGATTTATTATCTCAAGGGTGTTTGCCTGAGGAGGAGGAGAGGCCATTGGTGGATCTGTTGACGTTCATCTCTTCCCTCTGGCAAATTTCTGCTTCGCCTTTGAAAATGGTTTGAAAGTGGTGACAGCAGGAGCAGAAGCTACGGTAGAGCAACAGTGAAGCGAGCTGTCACTAAGACTCGCACAAGATGTGAGGGTTTGACTGCCAGACAAGAGAGCAGCAAGACAATCACAGGGAAAGCGTGGGCAGACCGCGATTATTCACTTTAGCAAAACAAATTGTGGTGGACAGTTTTGACAGCTTTGCCACCCTGCTGATGAGATGTGATGTTATGTTTACAGTATTAGTGTCACACTGCCGGAATGCAATGGTGCTTATATTGGTGTAAGTGTGTCTGCGAGACTGAGGTTTTTTTTTAGTGCCGGAACCAAGCCTGGATAAAATGCGAGGGTTGAGATGAGGAGGACACCAGGTGTAAAACTTTGGCCAAATTAATGACGTTATTCAAAATAATGTTTCAGTACTGTTGGACATTGGACGACTGTTTGTCAAAGACAAAGACGAAGACTTCTACGGGTGGAGTGGCAGCAGGGCTAGAAATATTAGAGGAGGTTAGAAATTATTTTTACCCTGGTTTGAATGGGAAGAGAAATGGAGTAGGGGTTAGGGTTGACGTAGAGTATGCTGGGAATCTGGTGGATGTGGAACTGAGTGTCAGACAGGTTGATGTGTGTGAAGGTAGAAATAGAAGGAGTGATGTTGAATGTTGTCAGTGGGTATGCTCCACAGGTAGGCTGTGAGTTAGCAGAAAAGGAGAAGTTTTGGTTGTAGAGACCATCCCCAGGGGAGGGAGAGTGGTGATTGGAGCAGACTTCAATGGCCATGTAGGAGAAGTTGGGGATCGATACTCGGAAAGACAGGCAGTGTCCTACGCATTAGAGACTGTTTGGTTGCAGCAGGCAAGAGTGCATCCAAACAGCACTGAATCGTAGTGTGCAAGAGGATTCAGGAGGTAAGAAAAAAAAGATAGTGAAGGCAAGGAAAAGAGGATTGTTATAAAGACTTCATGAAGGAAGTAAGGACAGTTCTGGGTCCTGTTTCCAGATGATTGGGAGACTACAGGTAGTGCGATTAGGAATATGGGTAGGAAGGTCTTAGGTATGTCATTCAAGGAGAAAAGGGAGGACAAAGACACCTGGTGGTGGAATGATGAGATTCATGTGAGTGTTCAGGGATAGAGATTAGCAAAGGAAAGATAAGACAGTGACAAAACGGAGGAGAATAGACTGGATTACGAAGAGAGGACAAGGGAGGCAAAGAGGGAAGTTGCCAGGGCCAAACAAAAGGCATATGAGGAGTTGTACGAGAGGTTAGACACCAAGGAAGAGAGAAGAGTTATACAGATTGGCAAGACAGAGAAATCAATCTGGGAAGGATGTGCAGCAAGTGAGGTTGATTAGGGACAGAGATGGGAATTTAGTCACTACTGAGGAAAGAAAGCGTGCTGAGAAGGTGGAGGTACTTGAGGAGTTAAATGAGGGAAATGAAAGGGAGCGTAGGAGAAACCAGAAATTGTTAGGGGAGAAGGTAAATCCGATCAGAAAGGATGAAGTTGGAAAGACTCTGAAAAGTAGACTGGAAAGACAGTTGGTCCAGATGACATACCAGTGGAAATGTGGCAGTGCTAAGGGGAGATGGCAGTAGATTTTTTTGGGTGCAGAGGTGTAACAACTAAAGGGGAATGAGGAAGGTGAGCCATGCGATGACTTTAATCATTTCTCAATCAATCTCTTTGCCTTGACTACTTCTCCATTCTTCAGATTTCAAGACCAGCTCAACATCCTTTACTCTACAAAATCATCTCTGCAATCTACCAATGCCAGATTTTTGTGCCTCTACCTTGGGCTAGGAACCCTACCACAAGAAAATACATTTGATTTACTGAAGCTCAACTCAATGTTGTTTAAAGATATCTACAATTTAGAGCTAAAATCACTGCAAAACTTTTGCAAAGAATAGATTATAAATGTCCTGGTATACGCTGTTGTTCTGCCTTAAAACATATATCAAGGAGGAAAGATACTTTTGGTAAAAGTGTAATTCTTTATTTCCTCATTGTATTCTTGTATTTGACCTGTTGAACACGTTGAACTGTTGTTTATTTATGGCCCTACAGTGAGTGAAGTACAGGTGCTCTCATCAAAGAAGACTTCTACACTGAGTGCTATACTAAGAAAAAAGACACAAATCTGATTTCTTTGTTTTTTGCTGAAGCACAGCAGTCCTGTCTCCTCCCCTGCAGCCTTCGCGCTGGTTGCACAAAGCTTGACTGCACATTACAAAAGCCTCACATAGGCAAACTGTGGAGAAAAAATTCCCTGTAGGCTGCAAAGCTCACCTAGGATCACACAGAAGCGGCGAGCAGAGAGAAAAATACAGGTCACCGTGGTGTGAGATGCACGTCATACACCTCCTTCACAACAGGCAACCGAAAAGACTTTAAAATAGAAATAATAGATGTACTTGGCAACCTTTGAGTCACAGCATTACCTTGATATCCATCCAATTTCAGGGATGGCTGCATCCCAGAGTTTCAGCCTCTTAATCACTAACCTGTGTGATTCGCTGTAGAGACCAATGTCAGTGGTCATTTTCAGTGAGTTTCCTTCTACCCAAGGTCAAGCAGGATTGTCAGGCCCAGCTCAGGACGAAAGGTGTGGACCTGGTCCTTCATCAAGGCTTGACTCTCAGTTGAAAATGAACGTAAGTGATTAAAATACTGATCATCACATCTTGGACCTTAACCTGGACCTCTCCTGGTGGGAGATTTTTTTTTCTTCTGTATGACTGAAGCTTTTTGGCCTTATATTGCTCACTTATATGTACTTTTTAGTTTTATTTGTACGCAGAGCTACTGAACAATGATAGAAATGACTAGTAATTCCCCTCATAATCCCATGTCACCTGCTGGACTCATTTCATCTGTTTCTGACTTCAGTCATGTCAGGTCATCATGTCAGACATGTTGAGGTTGTGTGATCTAGATCACAAATATTTAATAATCTGAAGTATTTCTTTATTTAAGTGTTATCAAGTGAAAATCGCAGAGTCAGGTCAGCGTCAAACCAGCAGCTCTTGGTTTTTACCAGACGATAATATCGATGATTTTCTCATAGGCCTTTGGTGTAGGTCTGCTCATAAATCTATTCTGCTCATTCATCTCCTCTATTCTTATAACTGAATATGTTTTTATAACTTAATGTTATTGTATGCTTTGTGTAGCACCTTGAAATCCCACGGATGGAAAGTATTATTATTGTTGTTGTTGTTGTTGTTATTGTCATTAGATCTAACTGTTTCTTAATAATGTCCTATCCCATACTGTTATTGTGTTTTTTGTGGTTTATTTAGGGCAGAGGTGTAAAAAATGTACTGCTAACCAAAAATTAAAAAACTGGGACAAAGTTAAACTTAAAATTTGACGCTCAAGTTTTCCATTCCCTTTAAATGTGTAATGTAGGTTTTTGTCATATGGAAACAAAGTTTACATTTGTTTAAAGATTTAATCTGGAGCAACCAAAGCTAAAACTTAGCACATACACTGCTAATACTACAAACCCTGCCAGTATACAGTATAGGGGCTGCATACTGGGTGGCCATATTAGTACTCTTGTATTTGATGTGATCTCACAGCCCAAAAGATTACTCCATGTTGGACACCTGTTACTTAGGGTTTTCTTTTCAAAGATGCTGCATCACCATCATGTGTCACAGTCACAGTTATAGTCTGACTCCATTTTTAATGCACAGTTAAAGTCTGTGGTTTAAAAAAAAATGAAAAAAAAAAAAACAGTTTTTTTGCCTCTTTCAGCACATTCACACCGTTATCTTCATCTCCTCCGCACTTCCCTTCGGATCACTAAATGGCTGCTTCATTTTCTTTTCCAACAGTAGGTGGGTGTTTGAAGAAAGACGTTAGAGCTAAATGATGATGAGAATTTCTCCCTTTGCAGGAGGAAAAGAGAGAGAAGGAGAGAGAAGGATTTCTGATGACTCAAGCACAGAGAGAATAGTCATACTTTTGCCATAAATTCCTTTATTTTGTGTGGGCTGATGTGTGAGCAGAAGACAGTGTCCTGTCCTGACGGGTGGTATTTGTTTCCTTTTGATTAAACTGTCAGCAGAGGGCTCTCATGATCTACCCATAATGGCCCTGACCTCTCATCTGCATTCTGCTGCAGCAGGGACTGTATTTGATGCCACCCACCATCAGCATCCTTTCATGGCTCATATTGAACAGGGGGCTATTTTTTTTTTTTTTTTTCTCTTTCTCTCCCTTTCTTTCTCAGCTCAAAGAATGAGCGGAGATTGCGTTAATGCTTACCCTCCCGTGGCTGTCATGATGCACTATCTCTCTCTGTCTGTTTTCCAGCTGCTCCATATCCCATTGATTCAACCTCCCTCCTCTTCCTCCTCCTCTGCTAAATGATAGTTGTGGTGGTGTTTTCTTCAGCCTGACCTCCACGTGTGAAGGTGTTTTAAAAGCTTCTTTGACTTTAACCCATACTGTACTTGTCAAATTCAATGAATGGCCTCATCAACTAGCACTGGCCTCTGCTGGGTGGAAAAAGTCATAGCTAGAGGAAAAGAGGAAGTCCATTTTGTATGGATCAAAAGTAACAATGACATTTTTGTTCAAGCAAAGGATGTTGCTTTATTACACTTTTACGTGTAAAGGTTTGTTTTCTAAATGTAAAGAGAAAATGTCCTTCTTTTTGCTGCCTAAGAATAAGTTATTTGTGATACCTTATTCTATAGTTTATGCTTATATTAATGAAAAAAAAAAAAGTGTATTACAATTATATATGATTAATAATAAGGTTCTCAATAGAACTCATTTTTACTCCAAAACTATTGAGTTTCTCATTTTCTACAGAATTATATCCAGTCTCAGTTTGTGGGTCACATTAATCTCTTTCTTTTATCACGTTTGGTTCCAACCCATAAAATTTCAGCTCCAAAACTGTGAAACAAGTCCACTGTTCACCACCTACCCATCACCGAACTCGCAGAGTTGGCAACTCTGGAACCGCAACGACACAGAGGAAGAACACAAGATGGCCCTGCTGTTTAGGAATGTTTAGAATTACAAGTAAACAATCTCCATTCCAGCACTGATATGTTGTTTGGGTGCGGCTGCCTGGACTAAATGCCCCCGTGTGGACAGAGATTGTCACTGCTGGGAGGGCTTGTATATAAAGCTATTAAGAACGTACCGTAGAACCATATTTTTCAGGACTATTAGTCGCACCAATTTTCATGCCTTTGCTTAGTTTGCGACTATAATCAAGTGAAACTTGCATATTAAAATATATAATGTTCCTTTTGTTTGTTTTTTTTTTTTTTACACCAACAGCTGCCAGAGGGCGCTCTAGACTTATATATTAGTATTTACTACTCCTGCACCACTGAATATTTACCTGTTTTTATTTTCACACTGACAGCCACTAGAAGGCACTGGTGCAACTTATTTTTGTTGTTTAGTATTTGTGCATTTTTTTTGGCTTGCGTATGTTATACGATGTAAATAGTCAAAGTTTAAAACAGGTGTCGCCAACATTCTATATCTGAAACAATGTTCTTCTTGCGTCATCATTGGGCCCATCAGAATATCAAGGTAAGTGTCACTGATTGAAAACGTACAGTAACAGTAACTTTTTGACCCATTTGTTGACTTTGTTGGCACTTCAACTTGTAATCAAAGAAATTTTACATTTTTATTTATTTTAACTACAAGAGGTTGAAGACTATTAGCTCTGTTCCTTTAACATAGCCAAATATTTTAAAAAAGCATCTACAATAACAAAACTCCAGTGAGCTTACCACTCTCAGGAACACTGGTAATATGGTGCAGTGTTATTTGGGTGTCAGTTGTGGAGACTATTGCCCCTGATACTGGGCAAGGGATAAGAGAATGAAGATTAATGAATAAACAATAACAAAACATGATAATAAACAGGTAAATTGAGAAATGTTATTTACCTTTAATATATTATTCTGTGAACAGCCTTTATCTCAGATATACAGACGATAACAGCCTGAAGATCGCAAACAACCTACTAGATTCAGACAGATTTGCTCCAGCAAGGTTTTTTTTTTTTTTTCTGAATGTGATTCAGTAACGCCTTAATGTACTCACTGACAGCAGTTTGATCACTAAATAGGAAGAAATGAAAAATAAACTCCTGTTTTTTTTTTTTATTTTCACGCTTCCAAATGTAATCAGAAGCTGAGAAAAGAGATTTCACAAGAACCCAGCGTAATTAAGACAAAGGAGGCAACAGCTAATTAACGCCACTGTGTTTTTGTGTTTAGTACATTGTTAAGTTGGTAATATTTTCTAATGGGTCTATAAAGAAGACTGATGCTCTTTCCTTTTTTTCTGCAAACTGTGAGGAAATTAAAGGAAAAAAAAAACACATTTCTGTGTCCCTCTGCCTGAAAAATACTGCTATTTTTAACTTGTTTACTTGTGATTGCAGTGATGCTGTCGCTCAGCTGCTTCTCTGCCAGTCGCTGCGCAAACAACGATGAATCAAACGCATCTTCCGACTCTCCTCTATATTCCGAGGCCCCGTTGACAGTCTTATTTTCAGCTAGAGAAGAGACAGCGGTAAAGTTATTTACTAACGGAGGTGGACGGAGGAAGATTGGACATCCCTGATCTGTCAGGGACATGACTTTTGGTCGAAGCAAATCCGTCACTTTTATTGCATTGTCTTTGGGGCCATTTGGCGTGATGAGGAGACGGAATTGGAAGGCTAACGTGGCATGTAGCTTTCATTTAGCACTGTCATTCACCGTTGCTATTCCCAGGACGGAGATAAAGTCCAATCTATAAGTTGTAAAGTCCAGAAACAATCCAACAGTTCCTCAGATATAGTCTGGTCTGGCACTCTGGAGAAAACCGCTGATCAGTGACTTGAAGTGATTTTAGCTAGCAGTGTAGGGTAAACGCATTGACGGGGAGCCGGGGGCTTTGAGAAGGAAGGAGAAATACTCAGCTGTAGGCTTTTTAGCAGCTGGCTGAAAGTTAATTGAACACCTGTTCCCTCAGAGTCTTCAGAAATCCCACCTCAATGACGAACTTAATAAACATGTAAATAAGTTTTTATGTCCCATGTCCTTGACTCGACAAATGGGGAAAAGAATAAAATAAGTAGCATCAGCGTCTCCGGGGCCGGGGGATGGGTGAGTGGTGTAGGAGAGAGAGAGAAAATTGGACTCTTAAGTGGGGAGCAATGACCGAGGAGGGCACGTGCAGCACCGCGGAGATGCGGCGCCCGAGGTCTTGTGACGTCAGCGGGGAGAGGCTTATGGGAATTCAATACACAGCATTCACAGTGCCTAATTTAGTCTGCAATAAATCGGCAGCAGCTTGTTTGTCTCTTTGGTCCAATTGACAGCAAACGTGACAGAAATTCACCAGTGATTCAATTGGAGGATGAAAGTCTCTGAGAAAAACTCTGGTGTTTACTGCAGCAGCCTCTGAACTCACATTCCCCTCATTAAATAGATTGATTACAGTAGTAATTACAATTATATACAAAATACTTTATATATTGAATATTATTATATTATTTTGGTCAGGAAATTATGAGGTTTGTCTGTCTCCTCCCTTCCCCCCTGCTGTTTGCTGGTGTTGACTAATCATTGTAAGCAGAGTCACCTGTGTCTTTGTAATTAGTCTCACTTTTGTCACCTGGTGCCCTCACTATATATCCCTCTCCTTCACTCAGTCCTGGTTGGATCATTGTTGTGTCTGGTAATGTCCGGTGACGTCTGGTTATGGTGTTGTATTGTCTGTAGTCTAGAGATGAGCTCAGCTGCTGTCAAGTTTTGAGGTTTTGGGCTGAAGAAGCCAAAGCAAATAAGACATTTTTTTTGTAAGAAGTAGAAGTTCAGTTAAGGACAGGTTTTGTTGTTTTACTTTGAAGATAAAAAGAAAATAAAAGAAGAGTCTCCCAGTGTTGCAAATGGGTCCTACCACATCTTCAATGACGCTAAACGTAACAGAAATGTCCATATGTCAATCAATTCAGACAAAAATTTGATCTGAAAATTGTTAAATTATAATAAGTAATGGAAAAAGTATGTGAGTAATAGAGAAAGTAAGTAAGAGTATAGGTTATGGAGTAATTTAGTATCTGTGTCAGTGGACAAAGAGAAAAAAGAATAAAACTCAATCAAAAGATAATTTCACCCAGGAATGAAACAAAGCTTCAGTAAAATATAATACTGACATAAAAATACATTCATTCAAAAAAAACATTCATTGTTAATTATACAATACCTTTAGAAACATGTTTTTAATGTAAAAAAATAATTGTCGAGACACATTTAGAAAATTTTTGTACCATAGTGAGACCACTACCAGATATTGAACATGGCCTGGAAGTTCAATTAAGAAAGTACATACCATGACAGACAGACAGGCAGGCAGACGGACAGATCGAGACCTCAGTTCAGGGATATGACATAGCAGAATTGTTGCCCTTTTTTTAGTCTTAGCAAAG
>JAFBJS010001672.1:149366-177718 GCA_016785265.1 Paraplagusia blochii | reverse complement strand
CAGACAGGCAGGCAGACGGACAGATCGAGACCTCAGTTCAGGGATATGACATAGCAGAATTGTTGTCCTGTTTTTAGTCTTTACAAAGGAAAAAGACCCATATCCTGAAATCCTTGAGTCCGACTCACAGAACCATCCCATTCAGCATCACCGTCCCTGTTCAATAAGCCATTTCCATCCATCAGGGAAGTAATCCTGAAGATTTTCACTGAGTGTGTCTGCTACTGCCATCACTGTCTACATCCATCCTCCTATAGCACCATCCTCTGCTGCACCCATACATGAATATATATATATATATATATATATATATATATATATATATATATATGCTGCAATTTCCAAATAAATAAGATCTTATTTTACTACATAGACAGTTTCAATCTTCTCTTCCAGGTGAAAGTGAAACAATGGTGTTGCTGCTGCTGCTGCTGCTTCTGGCAGTGCAGCTCTCAGCTGTACAGTAAGGTTAGTGCAATCACAACCCAAGGCACTAACTATGACCTTTCAACCTGCCACTGAGCATTAGAGGAGTCAGAGTTGATGTGGTGTACAGTAGGAGTGTGTGAGAAATACACTGCGGTGCCCTACTTTACCTAAACTTGACGCAAATATCAGAGCAGTAAAGCAGTTTAACAGTGGGAATAAAAAGTGCAGAAAAAATTAATAAAATATATAATCAAACTGGAGACGTTTGTTGATGTTATAGGCTTTTTATGCAGATGCATACAGTCGTAATAACGCATTACTAAAGCAACAAATGTGCAAAAGAATATCAATAATAGCAAAACAATAACATATTATGAAAACTGAAAACAAATGGTTTTTTTGTTTAAGTGTACATGAGGTGCAGTTATCACGAGATCATCCAGGTTAATTCTCATATGGATTGGATGAGGTTGAATTCCTGTCATTGTGACCCACACCATTGCACATGAAGAAATTTGAACTCTGTATTTAACCCAGCGGTGAGAGTGGTGCTATGCTAAGTGCACCTCAGTGGTAACCTGGCAGCTGGTGAATTTGAATATGGAACCCTCTGGACCCCAGTCTGGTTCCTTAACGACTAGGCCACCACTGTCCACTGCCTAAGAATGAACAATTGTGGGTGGAGCAATGGAAACAGAGAAAACTAAATTTCCGTTGCTAGGTGCACTTATACCGTTTTCACATTGGCACTTAATTCGGTATTCGCTGCGACGCGAAACCAGTTTTCCTCCCCGTTTGCGTTCACATTACAAACTAACGCGCATTCGCTCCTCAACTAATGCGCATTAACTAATCCACCTCTAGTCGGGAGTTTTGAAACCAATTTAACTAATATGGGTGTAAAGCAATAAAAAGTAAAACGATTGTCGCTCCCCACATGTGTGTGAACACAACAACACCCGTATTAGTTTAACGAGCTTGTAAAATCTCGCATAAAACCACGCTGAAGACCTCTAGTGACACCACATGCTACGGGAGCGGCTCATTTCCTTGTCAAACGCTATATGTTGCTGCATTATTAGGAACAGGATTACAAAACACTTCCTCAGATTTTCTCTCCTTATCTTCTTCATTCGTTCTTTGTGTCTCCTTCTCATTGCTTTCATACGTGGCCTTGATCTTTCTTTAACCTGCTCCGTTTATTCCTCAAAATTGCTGGATATTTGAACTGGACCATTTAAATATGGTTAGACTAATGCGCATTTGCTCCCTTATCGTGTGTGAATGCAAAGCGGGTATCAAATGCGCAGCGAATACCGAATTAAACTGAATGTGAATGCATGAATCAAATGCAGCTTAGTTAATTCGGGATTGAATCCCGAATTACCTACTTCAGTATTCAATTCTGAATTGAATGAGAAAACGATGTTAGATTCTTTGACCATCCAATCAAATCACTCCCCAGCACAAAATATCACGATCATTCATTCATTCATTCATTCATTCAGGGTACACTGCCCTTAACTGTCAGGCTTCATAGGGGCGCTGAGTTCACAAGAGGTTACGTAGGTCGGGAAGGTTCTAGGCTCAGAGCATCTCAGTGAAGACCTGGCAGCTGGTGGATTAGAACCCAAAGCCTTGCGGACCCAAGTCTGTTTCCAGAACTTTGTGGCCACCACTGCCAACATCAAGATTACACATGGGGTAGAAATATGATTCCATAAAAGTGTGGAGTAAATGTCTTTGGAAGGAGTCCAAACAAGAGACAAGAGACAAGTATAAATATTCACAAGTATATTGGGAAGTTGGTCAGTGTTTCTGGTAGTATTTAGGCCAGCACAGAAAGTACAGAAAGCCATTAAGTGTCAGATTAAATTACGACTTACAGTCAAGCCTACCATGTTCTGCCAACATGAGTTAAATCAGTTCTTCCATCAGAAAAGTATTAGTAGACTTGTTATTAAACCTGCCTTCTTTTTTTCTCGCCACTGTCTGTAGAAAAAGGTTGTTTCTCTTCCTGCAGTTTCCAGTTTTCACACGTCACATGGTGCTAATTGCCCTATGGGCAACTGCCAGTGGAGGACTCTTGAAAAAGCCACAACCTTAAAATCTCCTTTTGATAAAGGTCAACGATGTAAGAAAAGGGAAATCACCGTATTCTATTCATGCAGATTCTCCATATTTCACATTTGCAGTATTAAAAGGTCAACCAGGTGTGTTCTTGAACTTCTCATCGCAGCTGCGTAAGGTTTAACTTCAGTCAAACTTGGTTTTAATGCTTCAGTCCATACAGCTGTACCTTTGTCTTAATAGATGATGAACCACGTGTCAAAGATTTACAAGGTCTTGTAACAGTTACATTGTTCACGTGTCACCAAAGAGAACATTAATCTAAAAGAAACTTGACGAACAACTGTGAACATCTGAACAGAAAGTGAGCAGAGCTTTTTTTTTACCAATAATTCATTTCAACAACAAACCTTAACATAGTTCCTGCTCTTGTTTCTATCCCTTACATTAAAATATCTTTAAACCAGTGACATAAAAACTACTCATGAGGACAGAGAGACACTGAACTGAATGTGTAGTAGATCGTATGGATGTTGTATCAGGCCAGTATTGGTATCTGTAAAATCTCTGTAGAAAAGTTTCATGAACAACAGGAAAGATATTGAATATGCAAAGAAAGACAGAGATCGAGACAACCACAATTGGGAGCTGATGTTATAATCACATCTTCAGGCTTTTATAAATGTGATGATGTGTAAAAAGTATAAAATTATTTTTTAAGTTGAGGTGTCCTGGACACAGGAAAACTACCAACCATGTCTTCACAATTGTCCAAACAACGGACAATGTGTGTGTTCTTTTTCCCAGGACACCAACCTTGTTCCCGTCCTGTCCTGAACAGCGTGTGAGACATTGCCTTCGCTAACCCCGCTAACAACTTTAAACTCCAGCCGAGACAGAGGGCAGGTCCGCCGCTGCCGCCTGGTGTTTGTGGTCAGACAGAATGCGATCTCCTCGTGAGAAAAAAGCGAGTGAGTTATAATGAGGCGTCCCCCCTCTTCTGGTTGTTTATTGGGACAGACCGGCTGTCTCACAGCTCAAGCCTTGGACAGAATACTAATGGATATGACTAATTACACCGGTGCGCTTACCCCTTCTCCTCTGCTCGGAGGAAACTTTCATCCCTTAACTCCCTAATTCCAGATCCATTATTCATGTACTGTAACTCACCAGATGACATTATATTATGCACATGTTTAAGGGTATTTGGAAACACTTAAAAGGGTCTGACAGGCTCCCACCCTCCTCAGCCCCTTGTTTCTAATCACTTTATTGGTGGGTGGACATTAAACCATAAAGCCACTATAGAGTGAGGTCTAATCCAATTTCACCCTTCATCCATTAAAGGTGTTTAATTTTCCAAATCACACTTTCTCGTGCCCTTAAGGGGAAAGGCGGAGAAAAAGATCTCAGAGGAGCAAAAACTCTGCTGCACCAGATTAGGGAAGGAAGCCTGATGTAATTGAACCGAGGATTACACTCTGCCTTTAGAATGAGTGGGTTGTTTAAACAGTTTAACATCATCCTTGTATTAAGTGTTGAAGATTTAGCCTTTTAAGCAGCCAAGTAACTGCATTTTAGCTGAACAAAGTGAGCTGTTATGGGCGGGAAAAGACCTGATTATTTCTCCGGAGAAAAACGATTTTGGTAAAATTTTTGGGATAGTTGCATTTGAGGGCCCCTCAAATACACGTTTATGAAACCAAATATTATAATAAGTCGCAGACTAGTGTATATCTCAGTATAATCTCTGTCAAGTGACGAGAAAAAAAATCATGTTCTCCATCACAGTTTTGTCATTAAGATATTTCAAGCCAAATGACTTCAAGTTGAAAGTGTGCACAGATTTCTTCACAGATCCTTAAATTAACTGAGCAAACTGACATCAACATCAATCTGCATTTATCAAGTTCATTTACATCATTCAGGGGGAATTTATTCTAAATCTCTGTCGTTAAAGTTGAAAAGGAGTAAAATTAAATATGCTTCTTAAATATATTTGTATGTTCTTGCTAAAACAGTTGCCACTTTTGTCACCTTAAGAAAGAGCCTATAAACCATGGATGTCAAACATACGGCCCGTCAGCCTGATGACAGACGATGACCTCAGAAAAACACAAACTCTTCATGTTGAGGTTGTTTTTTTAATTATATTTCAATAAATATGAATAAGTGACGATTAAGATAATATACTTGTATGACTTTTGATTGAAAACAAAAAATTGTTACGGACATATATTACTGGTCCGACATCAACATATCATGTATATCTCTGGAAATCGATTGTTCCTGGTATAATGACAACCTGATAACACACTTCCTGGGTTTTCACCAATTGATGTGTGTTCTAAAACCAATTTTAGCAATAAATGACGGTATCCTGTAGACAAAGTCACTAGGTGGCAGCATTGCAGCTCATTTTTTATCTATTCAAATAATCAGGGAAATATGTGCTGGCAGCTGGGGCCAGCAACCACAGTAGAGAGGTTTCTACAGATCTTCTTCTTCTTTCGACTTATCCCATTTTTCAGGGGTTGCCACAGCGAGTCAACAATTTCCATCTCCCCCTGTCCTCTGTATCTTCTACTCTGACTCCAACTACCTCCATGTCCTCCCTCACTGCATCTATCAATCTCTTCTTCATCTCTTACCTGGTAGCTCCATCTTTAGGATCATTCTTCTCCCAATGTATCCACTGTCCCTCCTCTGAACATGTCCAAAGCATCTCAATTTGTCGTCTCTAGCTTTTTCTCCAAACCTTCCTGTCTGTGTTGTCCCCCTGATTACCTCGTTCCTGATCCTGTCCATCCTTGTCTCTCCTTCTCTCCTTCTTCTACCTATCCCTAGTGTCTCTAATCCATCCATCATGGCTGGTTTCTACAGATAAACAAATAAATGTTAACAGGCCTATAATGATATCTATTAATAACAGAATCTGGAATTGTGTGTTTGGAACATATCAGCACGTGTGATATTGGCAAAAACAAGTGTGATACCCATGGTTTCAAAGGAATTATGGTTAGATAACCAACTTGCGTCCTAACCTGGCATGTTTCTACCCGCAACAGTATTTCAAGAACGTTGGTTTTAACCAATGCTTGAAGAATCTTGTGATAACGCTATCATAAAGGTAAGAAAAAGAAAACGTTTTGTCCTCAAGACAATTTCTAAATAAAAAAATGCGATGGTAAACTCTGGCCTGATATATAAGAATAAAGCTTAAAGTTTTAAAAGTGTAACTTCTTGATGAAATTTTAAATAAGATTTGTCTTCTTCATTCTCACCTTCCCAACGAGATTTACATGAATAATTACACCTTCTACAGTATCGTGTTCATCAATACACCATCTTGACTGCCTTTGCCAAAACCCAATTATGACTGTGGGAACTGTTCTAATGTTATTGCTAATAACTCCACAGGTCGAATCCACTTGTGGCTACAAAGCACACAAAAATAAATAAAACCAGGTTGAATTGATTGAGCCTGTAGATTCCTGCATTAATGCACAGCCAAGACAGACGCGTTATTTAATCGCCCCCTCACTTTTTTTCCCTCCGAGCCGCTTAACAAGGTTCTGCACTGACGAGAAAGTTTGCAGCCCAGGTCAGTAACTTGTATTTCTGCAGCAAACATCGTCACAGCGAAATAATCCGCAAGAGAAGAAATGACCAGCTGTTCACACCATGTGAGCTTATATTCAGTTTTTTTTTTTTCTGTTGTCTTTACCAAAGCCTAATTACTGTCTGCACAGACTCTTGTCTGTTTCTCTGACAATAAGGATGGCATGAGAATCCTTCAGTTAGTCAGAGCAACGCAAACACTATCCTCCTCATGCCCGAGACCTCGACTCCTTGTATCATGTTTACCAGAGACACACACAAAGCCTCTTTCCTCTGAGTAAATCACTGCAGATCACTGCCAATGGTGCAAACATTAGCTGTGGAAATGAGCTTAAAAGGTTTTTTTCTCCTTAATAATCACATATTGTGAATATTAACAACACACATTGTTCCCACCACAATTTTCACCTTGTTTTCAGCAACAGCAGGGAACCACTTAGCCATATGAGAGCTGCATGGGAACAAAAGACTTGTGTTTTAATTAAACACCGTAATTGTAATATGATTTGTAAGATTCATTTCGTGAGGTGAAATTGTGCTGGTGTTGTTATGATGGCTTGAAACGGAAACTTTGAATTAATTTTATGATTTGTACTGAGCAAAAAAAAAACCTTTTATGTAACAATTATTCTTGACTTTCCCTCTTGTTAATAATGTTATAATAATAGCATGGCTCCAGTAGGATCACCACCCACAGGAAGACTTACAGTGTGGTGTAGTGTGATTTGGGTGGGCAATTGTGGAGACTGCCAATCCCTACAAAGTCTCTCTGCTGATGTAAACATGCAGCGGAAGAGCAAGGATCATGACCCTTACCTTTGAACCACCTGGTATTGTAGAAAGCGTTGTCTACAAATAAGCAGGCCAGGACACACTTCTCCGTCTCGGGATTTGTTGTATAAAAGGGTCCCTGTCCACGGTAGGTCCAACACGAATCAACTCATCTGCAGTCTCACCAACAAATCCCAAATACTGATACAGGCGTCCTCTTCTTATACAGTTTTTTGGACATTGAGAAGGGTGCATCTTTTTACTGTTAAATAGGTCCCAGTTTATGTTGTGTCTTAATCGGTCTTGAGAAATCTTGTCTTGTGTCTGTTACCCAGGTGCCAATCTCTGTTGTCTCACATACCGTGGATACTAAACTTTCTGCAATTCTACAGTGACCCTGCACATGAATGTCATCCAACACTTTGTCTGTTCATAATACACAATTCTCCATCACACTGGCAACTCACTGTACCTAGATAGGTACTATTTACAAAATTGATTGAGTTGTCGCACTGATTTCGTGAGTTGTAGCTGAGAACTAGTCAGAAAAGAAAGAAAGGAAGAAAAGCAAACTCCTTGTGATTGTGCTCCACACCACTGCACACAACGAAATGTCACCTTTGCATTTAACCCTCCTGGAAAGTGAACAGTGGACAGTGGTGAATTGAGTGGGGACGGTGCCAAACTCAGTGCACCACAGTGGTAACATGGCAGCTGATGGACTCGAACCCGGATCAGCTTCCTTACCAGGTCTGGGTATTGATTCAAATTTCCTAAATCGATTCGATTCACAAGGGTTCGATTTGCTTCGATTTTCGATTCAGTTTTTGTCATATCAATTATAGTTCGGTACCAACGTTATTCTCAGAAGAATCAAAGCTAAAATTGAAACTTAATCCATTTGCTAATAAAAAATGCATTTTTTTTACATTTATTTCCATCACAAATTTACTCAAGGCAGTCATATTAATCCATCATGCATTTTTTATTTAACATGACTTGACCCAAAGTTACAAGGCAGACTCTAGTTTTAGATTTTAGAGCCATGGTGTTTTTACATTTGTTTTATGTGCGAGTATGTTAACTTGCACGTAAATACGTAATCACCTGTGGTGCATGAGTTCATGTAGAGTTGTTGGGAAAAGAAGGAAAAAAAAGATTGATTTTTGGATTTATGAATCGATATCGTCCTATTAACAAATAAATTGATTAATATCGATTAATCGATTTTTTTTTTTTTTTTTTTTTTTTTTTTTATTAATCGATTTTTTTTTTTTTTTTTTTTTAACCCAGCCCTATTCTTTACCCACTTCTGAGGCAATTGCTGTGAAATTGTGCCACTGGAGTAAAGTCCTCAACCATCCTGGTGAAAGATGCTTCAGCTTCCTACAGACCAGAGCCTCACTGATATAAATACATCACATCCATATGGCCGGGAAATCCACAGTCAGCATCAGAGCTCATCTAATCAATCACTAATCTAGAGCCTACATCAGCTGTTTCATTATCATTTTCATTAATGGGGATTAAGCAGGAGTTAATTTGAGAAAGGCTGCCAGGGACCAGATTAACTGTGTAGTACAACACACAAAAATGAATGAAAACTACCAGTGTTTTTGCAGATGCAAAGAATGAATTCATATTTCAATAAAGGATGCCAAAAATGTAAGTGAAGCATCACAAAAAAATATATAAAATAACAATGTTGACCGGCTGTTTGGACGTGATATAAACTAATATTAAAAGAAATTGAATTAAAGCGTCAGACACGTCTCATTAATTCCATCTTTGCTGAGTGTTTACTGCCATCTGACCATTGCCTTCTGGTCACTTACATACATTACAGCATGCACTTCCAGCATCAGGTCCAGGGGGCACAGTTGTGTACATGTGTTGCAGCCATGTGACTGAGTGCGACACTAATGAGCTGACTGATGAGAGCAGGACGGCCTCAGGTTATCATTAGCTCCCCGAGGATCAAACATCAGATCAAGTCAACAGCCGGACCCGCGTATTGGTTTTTCCACTCAGGAAAACCAGTAAATTTGTTGGATATTCCAGAGTGATAGAAGAAATAATCAACACCTCTTACGGAGTAATGGTGCGAAACTGGACGGTGATCGAAAAACAGGACAACACAACTGGACCACGGCCTAATTAGAAATCCCTTACAAAAGGCATTAGCAGTCAACGCGTACTTGCACCTTGGAGACCAATGGCGCAATAGAAGGACTTCCTCTCATCAGCAGCCTCATGTATGACTCCAGCCTGTAACAAAATTACTTTTTTTTTCATCTACGTATGGCAATTTATCCCAGTGGCACTGAGTGATATTTTTTATCTTTTCAATTTCCAGGTGGAATATCAACATCTTCTCAGTTTGGAGTTCATAGATAGTTCCTGTAGCGGATTTTTGGAAAAACCTTAGTTTTTACATCCTTGGCAAACATGGCAAGTATAAAAACACTTACGCAAAGATTCTAGCCCAGTAGGTGGCAGCAATGAAGCTTTAATGTACAAAGATGAGACCAGCTGTTTTGTTTATTATTGGTTTATGCTTCAATGTTAATGATAAAAGTTTTGAATGAATGATTTGTTATCACTGTAACTGTGTTCGGAGCATGAAGTCCAGAGTTACCTTGAAGAACGAGGGCCATGACGCGACTGTAGCGACCAATAGGAAATATTTCGCCCATTCTGCCCTTTTTCTCTTGTTAAATAGCTGCCCCAGAGATTTAACCGTGTGATCCCCCGGCCTATATGTCAAGACCGAGGACAAATTCATTTCCCTCCCTGTTTTCACAACCTTTGCTTTGGTGATGAAGGAGTCAATATCTACAAAAGTGTCCCATTGTTATATGGGTTTTAAGACAACAACAACAATTAAAAAAGAAAACAAAAAAAAACTAAAGACTGTGTTCCTGTTTACAAAGTTGCACAAAGTTGAGGATCTGGGTTTAGGTATCGTATCAGCAAGGTACTTTTGTTTTTCTTATACCCGATACTTACTACAATATTGATTTTGAGTTTCAAGCTTTTTCAGCTTGACTAACGATTGACTTAACATACGACAATCTTACATATGATACTGTTCCTGGGTATCAGACTAAGTTACTCTACTCTACTGGATGCTGTTTAAGTGGAAGAGGTTGTTCGGGAGGATGTTGCTTTGACAGGCCTCTCTTCTGGCATCTTTGCCTCCTTTTTTTCTCCTCTTCCCTTATTTTCTCCTGCTCTCTTTCTCTTGAGGCCCTCTGGACTCCATCAGGGCTCATTCTGTGTATCCCACATGTGGGCAGGGGTCAGAGCATATCCCACAAGAATGGACCTAGCCACTCAGTGTGAAGATCTTTGTGTATGTCCTCATCCCCCTTCCTTCCTCTTTTGCCTCCTTTTTGCTTGTGTCCTATACATGAGAATTGGCTCCATTCACACCCTGCTTTCCTCCCCCCTGGAGCGCAGACTTCTCGGGCCCCAAACAGAGCAATTCTATGCCTTATTTCTCCAGCTTCATTCATCGTCAAAGCAAAAGGTTGTGAAAACAGGGAGGGAAATGAAGCGGATTTGTCCTCGGTCTTGACATATAGGCCGGGGGATCACACGGTTAAATCTGTGGGGCAGCTATTTAACAAGAGAAAAGAGCAGAATGGGCAAAATATTTCCTGAAGGCCTCTGTCATGGATACCACCACAGAAGAAGAATGCCAAGGTCTGATTGTTGGGATAAAAGAATGTGCGGTGTTGTAGGATCGGTTTTTATCCTGGGTAAACCACATTGTTTTTCCGTTACTCATGCTCATCTCCTGCTCATGTTTAATCTCCTCCAAACTCTTTCATTAGGACCACACCATGTGTGGACTCTGAAGGAATGAAGAGGACACCTCATTTCCAGGCAAGAATGAGCCGGAGGAAGCTTTTGTCCCATGCAGGAATGTTCACAACACAGAGACAGTGAGAAGAGAGGAAGACTGTTTGGTCTGACTGACTGGTTGTTGCTATACCGGGGCTGAAGGAAAAGCCATGGCAACCAATGAGAAGTTCTACCATGCTGGACCACGTAGGGCCAATACAATACGGCCGCTTTGGGGTTTATCATTCCAGTCAGGCCTGACCCAAATTACTCCATCCTGGTAAAAAAAAAAAAAAAAAAAAAAAAGAGTGTCCCACTTCATCTAGCATGCAAACTCCAAGCAGAGCTTGCATAAATTTGGTTTATCACCATAACAAACAAAGCATATGGGTGTTTGAAGTCTAATCACTGAGAAAACAAAGATTTAATGCCACAGACCACAGCGCGCTGTTGTGGCATTATTAGGGTCTTTTTTTTTTACTGTTTACCCAATATGTCCACAAGCCACTTCACAATCTGCAGCAATATTTCTCAGCTACTCAGCCTCAACATTTTAATATCTGCAATCAACAGCCCCGGGGCCACATCTGCCCATATTGGGGAAAGTGCAACAAAAACAATTAGCACCGTGAAAACACAAGTTAGTGCTTGTTTTGTTTTTTTTTTACCAACAGGAAAGAACAGCTTAACAAAACCAAAACAACAATGTTTTTTTTCTTCATTATTTCTTTTCTTTATTGTGTGTTTTGGTCAGATAGATCCCACCAGCTGTTAGCATCATACATCTTTCTGCCAGTGAACGCTGCTCAACTAGGTCAAAACTTTCAGAGTTGATAATCACGACCTGTCTGTGCTACAGACCGGGCGAGAGTGAGTGAGTGAGTGTTCGCCGTAGTAGAAAAGAAAATCCACTTACTTTTATTATGGAGGTCTGGTAGTTGTATATCAGAGCTGAAGTAGTTGTTTCTCTAGATTCTTTTCATCTGCACCTCTACCCCGCTGCCCTGCCTCTTCAATACCAGTCCTCTTTGTGGGCTGAGCATGAGATGGCTGTGTAGTGCTGTTTTTTTTTAGTGAACGCTGCTCAACTAGGTCAAAACTTTCAGAGTTGATAATCACGACCTGTCTGTGCTACAGACCGGGCGAGAGTGAGTGAGTGAGTGTTCGCCGTAGTAGAAAAGAAAATCCACTTACTTTTATTATGGAGGTCTGGTAGTTGTATATCAGAGCTGAAGTAGTTGTTTCTCTAGATTCTTTTCATCTGCACCTCTACCCCGCTGCCCTGCCTCTTCAATACCAGTCCTCTTTGTGGGCTGAGCATGAGATGGCTGTGTAGTGCTGTTTTTTTTTTTTTTTTTACTTGGGGTAGAGGGAGGAGGGCGGTTGTTGAGAGGCAGTTGTCGAATGTCGGGTTTCCTGACTGGTGATCAGGAGCTCATTACCACCACCACCACCCCCCGCCCCCCACAACTCCTACTCTCCCCTCAAGGTCACTCCAGGGACACCCCCAATGCCTGGTGTACTCTCTGAGACACCAGAAAGGGAAGATGTGAGTCGAAGGATGAGAGAATGAGAAGGAGGCAGACAGAGGCGGCGGTGGTGGAGGGTTAAAGTGCCTCTATGCTCTGTAGGGACGGTGGAAGACGAGGCCGGGGGGGTGGGTGGCAGGATGGGGGTTATGAGCATGAAGACGATGATAGACTATGATCTCCAACTAATGACAGAGAGGAGGAGGAGAGCGTGACAATACGAGGAAAACAAGAAAATGTGGATGAAAAGATGGGAGCCCCAGTCTGACTGCACTGAGTTATATAAATTATTGTGTTGATCCATGGAAAAGTGAGCACAACCGTAGCAATCAATACATTATTGACACCAGCACAGTAGCTGCTGGAAACTGGCTTTGTATTTTTTTTTTTTTTTTTTGGTTGTTTCGTTGTCAGGGTTCTCAATGAACTAATTAATAACATCAATTACTTTTTTTTTTTTTTAAATAATCTGATTATTTTTCAGGCATTACAGCCAGGCAGGTATATACAACAGATAAGCTAAATCAGGGACATAACATATACCAGACACTATTGGTCTAAATATTGTGGAGAACAGATGTTAAAGCCAGTGTTTAGTGTGTGATTTTGGCTGGATTTTTCAGTCTTTCGACAATCGTCCAACAGTGGAGTCTTTTTGACTCGAGTTGTGCAGTTCACCTACCTCATGATCGATTGTGTGAAAAGGAAGCACGTATGAAATCCCTAATCCCCAACGCCCCCCGACCCCATACCATACTCCACATGCACATAGACATGGGGAAGAAAAAAAGTAAACAAAGGTAGCAGTGAGAGACGAAACAGACCACGTCTGTCAAGACATTACCTGGTCTGATCAAACTGTTCACAGAATCAAACAAATTGCCCAAAATTTTAGATTACCCTGGTTTCATCTTCTTCCTCCTCCTTAGTGGATCATAATGGTATTTTTATTTTTATGTTTGTAAAAACTGTCCATACGTTTTTCCTCTAAAAATCTGAAAAATAAAATCTTCATCCTCTTTATTGGTTTATTGTAATGCTGTATTACATTACAATACATTTGCCAGACGCTTTTATCCAAATCAGTTCTGGCCACATGAGTCAGAACAGTCAGTGATTGTACACTCTGATCAGTGCAATCGCCAAGAACTTCCAATCCAGAGATAAGTAACTCAAACAACAGCAGTAAAAAATATCTCTCTGCCAACTTGGACCTAAAACCAAGGGTTTGGTTCCATCAGACCCAACTTGGTCAGTGTGGAGGCTGCAGTAACCCAAGTCAAACTCTTGGGGTCTAATTCATCGCTTCCAGCTTGTTTACTAGGTTTAATTTTTTAGCTTTAAATGCATTTTTTGGCCTGGTTGACTTCAGTCTTTGAAAATTACCCAGAGTGATTAGAGAAGCAGGGTTGATAAGGACAAACTGTCCCCTCTGAAGACACCAACAGGTCATTAAACATGGCATTGTACAACTTGTTGTTAAAAGCAACCACATGTCAGGTGTGCTGTGAAAGATGGATTTTTTTTTGGACATTTTTTCACAAAACAAACAACTTCGCTTTATTACTGTGGCTGATTTTTCATTTCTTTTGCAGGTCCTAATGATTCTTTTTGTCAATGTATAATTACATTTTCAAGTCAGTTGCCCAGCACTGATTTTCTGTTCGACTAATGGATTAGTTGGACTGGAAACAAAAAGAGCAGCATGGCCCTACTTAGTGAATCAGAAACTTGAATCACGCCTCATTTGTTATAAAACCACAAACTTTTCAAAGAAACGAAGTCATTTCAAACATGAGAATAAATCCGTCCCAGTGGCGTTTCATGTGTTTTCTTCATTTCAAGGCTTTTGTTTCACAAAAGATGAAATATCCTCTTGTTGGAAACAAGATTCCCATTTTTGGATGGAGAATATTCACTGGATTCAAAGACCACATTGCTGGACATAACCTTGTGGAGCAGCAACGCTGTGCTGCAACTGGACAAAGACTGGATTGACAGATTATATCACAAACAATCAATAACTCGCACCATTAGCTGTGTCCAGGAGTGATGTCAGGCTGTCAGTGTTAACTCTCTGTCGTCCACACGTATGGAATGGCCTTGTATTTCATCTGATAAGGCTGTCAGTGCCGTTATTGACTGACCACTCGGGGCCGACTCTGTGGGGGAGGGGCTCTGGGAGGAACAGAGAAAATATATAGTGAAGGAAGAACAACAGTAGTGTTAAGAAAAGGTTTTTCTGGACTACTGCTTTGGTAAGTCACTTTCACTTTCAGCTTATACTCAGGTGCGACTTATATAATTAAAATATACAATTTTAATTTTAAAATATACAGATTTATGTGATTGATCATTTTCACGTTGACAGTCTAGAGAACATGGCGTTGCAAGGGTCTGTTGGGGCTCCAAGCAAAAAAAATCACTGCACACTATCAGTGCGCTCAGCAAAAAAAAAATGTTTATGGCCAGGGCCCCCTAGTGGAAGGGCCACAAGTAACTCAAATGTGAACAGGACAGTATATATATGTCTGTGAAGATTCTCATTCATCCAGGTCATGATATCCAAAGTTCCAAAGAAGTTCCAACTGTTTGGACAGGTTTCAAATGAGGAACTTCATCAGTTTCTGGTTGTTGTTGGAGGGAACTCTAGTAGTTCTCCTACTCTAGACCACTCCAAGAAGAAGTCCAGATTACAACTAAACCCTTTTTGGAGGACTGGATATAGCAGTGGTCACCAACCCGGTGCGTAGGGGAACCTGGGAGCCTCCATGGTCCGTCTAAGGCAGAGGTGTCAAACTGGTTCCAGAAAGGGCCAGTGTGGCTGTAGGTTTTTGTTACAACCGAAACCAGCCCATGACTTCGCTCTTTACATCAACTTAACAGAGTCTCCAGACAACTGATTGTTCAGTCTTTGTGCTTTGCAAAGGTTTGACACATGTGATTTAAGGTGGTTACTAGCTGTCTTCCAAAAAACAAAACTTGTCCGAAAAGGGTCGAAAAACCTTCTATACTTTCAAACATGCATCTGTCTCCAATGTCTCCAGGGAAGGTTGTGAGTTCACCTAGCGTTCACAAATGCGAGATATGATTTTGAGTTGTAACCCTTTGCGAGACAAATAAAAGTTAACTGTAAAGTCATCATAAATTGAAAAAAAGAACTACTGGAACTGCAAGGTGTCTGCAGCAAAAAAGAAAAGGTTTATTATGAAGGGCCCTCCTAGTGTTTTAGGAGTTTGATTTTAAATGAGGACATTCATCTTCTCTAAGGCAGATAAAGAACCAGTCAAATAAACCATAAAAGAAGAGTCTGGTACGTCTTCTTATTATAACTCTAAACTGGTTCATCTTTCCAGAATCGACTCGTTGTGATATTTTTTCTGACTTTCTTCTGCACAATCAGGTTGCACCATTGGGGGGGGGGTTTATCACCGAACCTCAGGGACGGCCAATAATTAACATGACTCATCCTTCGCCCCCTGCTGATAACGATATACCCTTCCACTGCCACTGCTGCTGCTGCTGTAGCCCGCGTCTCACATTTGACTCATTAATAATACATTTCCATCCATTTGCAGCATCCCCTAAGTGAGCAATATGCTCTAGTGCCATCTAGCAGAAGAGTTTCCAATGATATCATTTCCCTCACATGATTAAATGGGAGATGGCACAGAAGAAAAATCATACAATGATGAAAAAGGATCTTTTAAGGTTTCCTCCAGACTCCATTTTCTCTTTTGCCAAAAAGCACAAGGGGGCTCCTCCAATCAGATTCAGGAGTTGTAAGAGGAGTTTTCAGTGAAATGTGATCACCATGTTAAACCCTGAAGCTTTTGAAACCGTCGGTTCTGTTATCTCCAGAGTGGGATGGAGTCACGAACCCTGGCGATGGTGTGTGTCCGGCGGCCAGTCTGCGTTCAAACGCTGATGAAACTCAGAGAAATCCTGAGGTTGGCGAGCTCCACCTTCCTGTCCTCATGTCCGCCCTTCCATCTTTCCATTACGCAAATATGCGGAGACAAACGTCAGACTACGACAGAGAAGTCATTTTTCAACCTCTGCTTTTTTTTTCTTTAATGTATGAAGGGAGAGAGCAGGTTTAAATTTAGAGCTGCAGAGACAAAATGACAGAAAATTATCCATGGATTGGTAAATAATTCTTTAGAAACTTCACTAAAAATATTTAAATTACCAAAATTTTCAATGCAAAACATTCAAAACATGTTTTTTTTCCAATCGTTAATCCACCTTTATCTCAAAACACGTCTCCACTAGCATCACCCAAATCACACTGCACCATACCAGCTTATTGTGAACCTTCCTGCTGGTGTTAACCCCACTAGCACCGTTTTCTCCTTCAATTCGGAATCGAATACTGAAGTAGGTAATTCGGGATTCCATTCCATATTAAATAATCTGCATTCAATTCACTTTGCATTCACATTCAGGTTAAATTGGTATTCGCTGTGCATTTCATACCCGCTTTACATTCACACACAATAAGGGAGCATATGTGCATTAGTCTAAACATGGTCCAGTTTCAATTTGATCACGTGGTTATATAACGATATCTCGTTAAAATGCGGTTTTATTCAACATGAATTCTGTCAACAAACGCACATGCAATTTTGAGGAATAAATGGAGCAGGTTAAAGAAAGATCCAGGCGACGTATGAAAGTGATGAGAAGGAGACACAAAGAACGAATGAAGAAGATAAGGAGAGAAAATATGAGGAAGTGTTTTGTAATCCTGTTCCTAATAATGCAGCAACATCTAGCGGTTGACAAGGAGATGAGCCGCTCCCGTTGCATTTTATGAGCTTGTTAAACCAATACGGATGTGGTTGTGTTCACACACGCGGGGAGCAACAACCGTTTTACTTTTTATTGCTTTACACCCGTATTAGTTAATTCGGGTACCCTGGACCCTAGAGGTGGATTAGTTAATGCGCATTAGTTGAGGAGCGAATGCGTCTTAGTTTGTAATGTGAACGCAAACGGGGAGGGAAACTGGTTTCGCGTCAAAGTGAATACCGAATTAAGTGCCAGTGTGAAAACGGTATAGAAGGCACCAACCATCCTCGCCAGGACTCAATCTTGCCTTGGAGCCAAACACTGGAGTTCTACGCGAATGACAGAGACATTGCCTCTGGTCCAAAGCGCTACTTTTTTTTTTTCTTTATGAAAATCATTCAGCCCAGAAACTTCTATGAAAGAAAGTATTACGTGACAACCAGGCCAACAAAGTTATGTCTTGGTGCAGTGCGTGGGAGCAGTGTCATTTTAAAGCAGTTGTATCTATTGAGTCTGCGTATGCAAACTGATATTCTAAGTCCTAAAATGACAGCATGAATTTTTAATGATACTTAAGGTGACTCCAATCCTCTAGTTACTGAATCACTTGCAAACTCCAGGTCTAATTGCTCTTGCATAAAAGATTCAAAGATTTATCTTCCACTTCATTTAGTACGAAGCCTCGCGCCCATCCTTACTGTACAGGCAGGTTAGAGCTCCCTTTGCCTCGACAAAGACTAGGATCACATTGACATAAAGAGGAATATGAGCTGAAGAAAGTGTTGGTAAACACTGGATTAAGTCACTGTGTAATTTTGAGACTTGCCAATAATCAAATAAGCTTATTCTTGTATTTTTCAAGCAATGTGTCTACAGTTTTTATCAGGACAATTGACAGGACAAAACAAGGTTTCTATAAATCTTAGGGCCACCCTAGAATGCCATCTGCAATGAATGAACTTTATAGTGGCCCTTTTTTTATATTTGTTGACATTTTTTGTTTTTGTACTTGCTACTGTTTTGTTAGCCCGCCTGTCCGTCCTGGGTGAGGGTCCCCTCCACTGTCGATCACCCTGAGGTTTCTTACTTTTTTCCTAGTCGGTGTTTTTTGGGAGTCGTTCACCAGCCGGTGTGAGGGTCTGTGAGGCGAGGGGGTCTCTCTTCCCGTTATTGCATATTATTTCTTATTTTTGTTTTTATGTATGCTTGTTTGTTAAATGCCTTGAGATACCTTGAGATCCAGGGCAGTGGCCTAGTGGTTAAGGAAGCAGACTTGGGTCCGCAAGGTCCCTGGTTCGAATCCCCCTACCGCCAAGTTACCACTGAGATACCCTGAGCATGGTATCGTCCCTACGCACTGCTTCCCGCTCATTAGCTGCCCACTGCTCACTTTGATGATGGGTTAAAAATCAGAGGCCACATTTTGTTGTGTGCTGTGGTGTAAATCACAATGTCACAATGACACACAAAGGAATTTAATCTCTTTAATTTTTAACAGTTGTTACAATTCGGCACCATAACTTGCAAAGCCCACTTGCATGGGCTGAATGGGCAAAAAGTTGAGATTCCAACATCAGCAATGCGGTAGAAAAAGTTTTTGTTTTTATTTAGGAAGTGAAAAAAACCTCATTAATATGAGTTTTTTGGTAAAGGTTTGTTTCCATGCTTTGTCTTGAGCATTTACCCAGGCCTGGAGCCTTATTATCAGGTACTGGAGACGAGACACTGCCGCTGATATGAGCAGTAATTCTCTGTGGGCTGCTTCCACATTAGGCGAATTCATCTGATCCATTATCAATGCAAAAACAGCGATTAGTGCAGCCTTAAGAATTTAAATGTCCCTCATGACTCCTCATGGGGGTTTTTTTTGTTTTGTTTTTTTTCTCTCTCTCTTCTCAAGGAGCTGATCAATACAAACAAAGCTTTTATAAAACTACACACAAACACCTCCCCACACACACACACACTCAGACACTCATACGACAGGATTCCCATCACGCATCAAATTCCCATGAAAGCCCAATCCTTATCTCCTGATGAAGTTTATGGCTCCCATCTATTCAGCGTGAGGTAATGAACAGTGTCCCATTATGGCCTCCTTTCATTTCACAAGAAGCTCGGTTTCATTAATAAAGCATAAGCTCTCGCTTGAATATTAATATTTATATGCCTCTGCACTGGCTAATAAAAGTAAAGAGAGTTTTACTTTGCATTGACTGTCTGTGGTTTCCCATGTGGATTATTATCTGAGATTTTTTTTTTTTTTCTCATTTCCTTCGCTGTTGAACATTCGCGGGCTCTTCAGGTGAAACTTTCCTTCTTCTCCTTATGGAGATAACGTAACATGAGAGGCTTTGTTTTACCTCCAGTGTCTCCTTCGGAAGCTGTGTATTGTTATTCAGGCTTTAATGCGGCGTTTAATCTCCATTTAAAAGCCATTTAATGGTAATTGGTCATCATACACGTGTAGCATCAGCAGTGAAAACCCATTGATTGAAGATAATCAGAGTGAAAGGCAAGGGATGCTGATAAAGCGTCTGATAGAATTACATCTGGTTTACTGGCATTGAACGACAGGAATCGCAGGATTTCTGAGGTATTAAAGCCTCCTGTTGGTAAACTCAGCTGAAATATCACTTGGTTTTGAAACTAAGTTAAAAAAAAAAGGTTTAAGAAAGGAAAGTAACAGAGACTTGTGTCACATTGGGATTCAGACCACTGCAGATAACCCATCACCAAAGTGAACAGTGTGCAGGGTCTATAAGGGCAGGCCTTGGGACAACAGTTGTTGTGATATGGCACTTTAAACAAATAAAATTGAAGTTGTTGAAGTTGAGCGCCAGTGGAGCAGTGAGTGGGGACGGTGCTCAGTGGACCTCTAACCTGGCAGCTAGTGGTTTCGAACCTGGAACCCTGCATACCCAAATCCGATTCCTTAATCAGTAGGACGCAACTGCCCCTAAATTAATAAATGTGCATGATGCTAAAGAATGTTCTGTAAGAAAATACATTCAAAAACTAAGGACACTAACAACTAACAAATAATGGACAAACATACTATTGCAAGAAATCTGTGCTCAATAGATAGCAATGTGTAAAAGTTTTATTAAGTTCATTGCTATATTGTAAGCCTGATTATACCTATCCATAAATAATTCATTCATCTTCATCTGTTACCAGGTCCAAGGGCAGCAGTCTCCACAACTGATACCCAAATCTCCCTGCTCCTTACTTTGAGCCTTCGTGTGGATGGTGAGCCCACTGGAAGTTATGTGGGTTGGGATGGTGCTATGATTAGAGCAACTCAGTGGCAACCTGACATAGGACCTGAAGACTTGCGTTCCCAAGGACCACTGTACAGTGAAAAGTTATAGCAACATTTATAACCAAAAGAATCTGGGATTGAATAAAAGTTTGAATAAAAGCAAGCCTGAATGGAAAAACTATTATAAGAAAGACATGGACATGTATTCAAAGGGTGAGGTGAAGAGAAAATGTTGGATAAAGTCAAGCAGGACGAGGAAAATAGATGAATTGAAATGAAGAGAGCATTTCTATTCATGGGATTAAGAGTTAGCCATTAGTGCTGTTGACAACAGAAATCCTTAAATTGAATCATTTTTCTACTGGATCTTAAAGCATAGAACTTTTTCAACTGCGTAAAAACTTTCTGCTCGAGATTTAATAATTTTATGGACGTCTTCCAGCTAAATCAGACAAGTCCTCCACTCTTCTCCTGATAAGGTCTTGTCCTGTGCATCTCCAGCAGAAAAAAAAATTTAATTTTTTCTGGTAATTAATCTGAAGGAGTACAAACTCTGAAGCATGGCCAGCAGTGCGTAGCAGGGTTGGTGGAAAAAGACAGCTGCAGCCCGATTCATCACCCCGCCAACAGTCATGGCCTCATCACCAAGAGTTTATCTGCCTCCATTCACCTCCTCTGCCTCTCTTAAAAATTACTCATTAATCTCTAATGGCTTAATTCTGTTTTCCCAGTGTGGCCTTCTCATTAATGGATTTTTTGTGTTACCGCAATAAGGAGCAAAAGCAAGATTATGAAACAGATTTTTCTTCAGGAAAGAAAACGAATGAAAATAGGAAATGTACGTGATGCAAAAAGGGAGGTTGCCTGAAGTTGAATGTTAATGGAAAAGGAAACATGCAAGTGGGGAAAAGCAAATGTAAAAAACATGAAAAGACAAGATCAAATAATTTCCCAATTAAATTTGGTTTTATAATTCTAGGGCTTTTAGAGAAAGCAGGTCAGACAAGAAAGTCACAAACAGGTCAAAGAGTGCCGAAAAACAGGAATAAATGAGGTGAAAACTAAGAACTTTGCGCAAAATTGAACCCAAACCAAGAAACATAGGGCACTTTTTTTTATCCTTTAGCTTGGTTTGCAACTCATGCTCAGGTGCAACTTCTTTTTTTAAGCATATGTCTGTTATTTTCTACACTGGCAGCCTCTAGGGGCACTCTAGTGTGCACCGGTTTCTGCTACTTAGCATAGCACTAGAAACTTACATGTTTGTCATTTTGACACTGACACCCTGTAGAGGGCAATAGTTTTCTTTCTTCATCATTATGCATTCTGGGACTTATATTCCAGAGAGACTCATAGTTTAGGGAAATGATACATGAAATTGGTTTTAAAATTATGTGAAAGTATGGAAGATTAAAAGATTTTTAAATTAAGATTGTTCAAAGGTTAGGAAATTGGGATGATGTGATGTTACAAAAATGGAAAAGTGTTTCTGTTGCAACGGTGAATAGTCTCGAAGAAGTAATACCACCCACAACAAAACAACTTCACTCTGGTTGTCTATCAGAGGGTGGAAAACACTGACAACGTGGAATAAACACACGTTCAACTTTTGTTATATTCTCCCTGCGTTCACCCTCAGGGGAATACCTGTATTTTTTTTATTATTATTTTCTGTCTAGACACAAAAAAAACAGTTATTTCCAAGGATCACCATGACAATTCTGCGAATCAGGAGTCCAGGTGTCATAGCTTAGCAGTTTTACAAAGAGTAACCAAAGTTCTTTAGCAGTGGTAAATGGTATTCACTTGAATGCAGCTTCAGCAATTAATAAAGGATTTGTTGCGAAAAGGGAAAATAAATAAAGCAATGGAGGCAAAACACAACCTAAACAAAATTCCATCCATTGCACTTAAGCTTTGGGGTGTCATCGTTAACAACAGGATTAGTTCCTGGCTTAGGAGCAGCGGGACAAATAGGCAGGGGATGAGAAAAGGGGATTATCAAACTGGCTGGGATCAGTGACAGATCCCGAACTCCCAAAAGGAAACATTGTCCTTGTAGTTGGACTGGCCGAAGGCTGTTGTTCCAAATTTTACATCTTATTTTTATATTAACAAAGAAAGAAGTTAATTCACCCAGAGTGTTGCCAGAAGGGATTTCAAGGCATTTCCTTTAAGCTACAGAGATGCATTGACTACTCAAGGATCTGGGGTCCTTGGAGTCGAGGTGCATGATTCTGACGACCGATTTCTGCTTCGGTACTTGGTGGATTTAGATAAACGTCAATATTCTCATAATAAAACATCTCTGTCTCACTCTAGCTGATCAGGAGTCAGTGTCTGGTGCCGATGGGCTCCTTCTCCAATCAATGACAAAATAAATTACCTCTGGCCACGGGGTTGAAGAGTTGGTGAGTATGAAGCTCAGCAGCAGATCCTACTTTTTTTTCCTACTTTACGGATTGTAAGGCCACCACTGGAGGGTGCTATTCTCTGAAAACCTCACTCGCAACCTGCCAGCCGGTGGATATCACCTCCGGGCCATTGCTTAGGTAAGCTACAATAAATGACCAATTCTTCAACAGTCAGCCATAATGTTTTTAATAGAGGGTGTTATGCCCCTCTTTCTCCTGTTGGGGCCATAGTTTGCCTCATGTTTCTTTAGTTTGCTCTTTCTATCATTTCTCATTGATTTCAGGTGTTGCCTGTGAGTGGGGGCGGAGCTAACCTTTTTAACCTATGCTAACAGCTCTGCCTCTGCTTCAATAGTTGAGTTAGTTAGTTCTGTGGAGTCCACACTGTTGTTGCGCCTCTTTTGTTTTCTTCCATTTTCTTTGTGTCTTTGATCTTTTTTCTGTTATGTTCAAAGCTACTTGAGGTTGTTTGTTTGTGTTGCAACCAGTTAGCTAGCTGTAACAGACAATGGGCATAGAAATGGCTTAGTCAAATACAAGTGGTAGTCATGGTGAGATAAAGAGATGAAGCCTCATGGAGTATCCAACCATCTAGGTTCAGGAAAGGGTTCATGACTTAAAGTGCACACAAAACCACCTACTGGCCAGAGGTGTAATCACAACCAGCTGTGTAGGAATTACATAGTGTGTGATGCATTGAATCTTTTTGTCTGTTTGGTCTTTTGGAATGACTACCAATTTTAAAAAAAATGTCTTTGCTGTACATTATGTTGTAAAATAACATTTGTTCTGATACAGCCGGGGTGACACTTCAGATAATGTCATTTTGGCCCCTTTCCTGAATGAAGCAATGCATGTTTTGCGTAAACGCCCCCTTCATTATTCAACACATGCTTCAAAGCCTCGGCAGATCAAGTAGCATCAGAACCAAATAGAGTTCAAAGTTACCAGAATATCAGGAATAGGGTGGAACATTTAGCTTTTTTTTATATTTAGTTTGCAAAGTTATTGTTTCTTAATAACCTGGATTTTGAAATGTCTTGCCTCTGAAATGAACCACTGACGTTCATCAATTAGACTCAGAGCCAGAGTTCTGACAAGCCTGCCACGAGTGAAGGATTCGTCAGCGTTGTTTTATTCCTCGCTCCACTTCTGTGAACGGATTAATGAAGACAGCTTAAGTGTCTGTGATTGACACTCACCCACTCGGCCTTGTTTCTCCAGTTCTGCTGCTTCTCTGCGAGTTGTCCAGCCGTATAAACACACATCAGCTGTGGCTGGCCTCGGTCCTGCCCTCTGCAGGTGCTCGCTGTCAAACCGGGAGGTGGTAAAGTAAGTAAAAATCCCCTCGACAACACGCGCTCAGACCATCTGCTGTCGGTACACAACAAGACACAGAATTCACGTCTGTGCGGAGGACGTTATTATAGCAAACATCAGGGCTTTTCAGCTAGCTGTCATTGTTGTAATTAGAGCTGAGGGTTTAATTCCCTCCACCTGCAGTAGATGGTTGGAAAATAAATGAAGTTATTAGAGTACAAAGCAACTTCGAGGATTGTTCAGAAACATGGGAGCATCTGATTCACAGTCAATGTCAAGAGTTTGTGTAAATTACTTTATGCAACCACCACCCCCCTCCACCCTCCCACCCCACCTGTTTGATCACAAATTAAAGATTGAGATAAAAAAAACGAGCCTTTTTTACAGTTAACCATCAGTGTTTTTCAACCTTGGGCTCACAACCTCATTCAGGGTTCCCTCGAAGGCCATTAAGGTCACCCTAAATATATAGTAATTGTTAAAATATGGCTAAAAAATATATTTTTCCGCAGTGATGGAGAAGGGTGGCCCTGAGACCCCAACGGACAAGAAGAAAAATATATATGGAAAATACTTCAACTTCAACTAATTTTGCTATTTTTAACCAAAAACATGAATCAGTTTTAAATAAGCATCCTTTATGATGATGGTCTTTTTCCTAACAGAGCTACACAGAGCTGTGATCGATACGATCGCCCCGTTCAGCTGCACAGCTCTGGTCACAGGCGGCGGCCAGCGCTCAATAAGACATGACCTTCATGTAGGCCACAGTGTGGTCAGGACAGGGAACACCAACAAAACAATTATCTCAGTTGGTTTCCTCCTGCATTCGGCCTCCATACATCATTGTTTTATCAAAATGGAAAAGGCCTGGATGAATACAGTACAACCACTCAGGAGCCCCGTGTCCCTGGATCGATGGCTGATTATGGCTCCTGCCACGCTTTTAAGCACCACTCACCCCCAGCCGAGTGCAGTCCTGCAGCAGCAGGAGTCAATACTGATAGCTGCCATAATAGAGGCCACTTTATAACTGTTTTATTAATGCAGCCTGGTGTTAAAGTTATTGTCAGTGGTCCATAAAAACCCAGAACCCACGGATGTATGGAACGACTGGGACTGTGAAAAATGTAGCCTTTTCTGCTGTAAGTTTGTATTTCTTCAGATAAAAAAAAGTACAAAAACAAAACAGTTACAGTGCATCAGGTGTTTGTTTTTATATTCATTGCACAAGTTTGCAAAAATATTTAAATTCAGCAAAAAAACAGGTTATGTACAGCTTTTCTATCTTTTTTAGACTTCAGTTTTTTTGTTTTATTTGTATCATTTGTATTTGATTGTATCCCATTTTAGTTGTAATATAATATATTAACCAAAACTGCAGTATTCAGAATGGGGAAAACAGATTGAGATGCTAAATTGAGATGGTTTGGACATGTTCAGAGGAAGGACAGTAGATACACTGGTAGAAGAATGATCCTGGAGATGGAGCTACCAGGTAGGAGACAAAGAGGAGACTGATGGATGCAGTGATGGAGGACATGGAGGTAGTTGGAGTCAGAGTAGAAGATACAGAGGACACGGGGAGATGGAAAACGCTGTTCCCCTTGTGGCATTCAATAAGGGACAAGCCGAAAGGAGAAGAAGATGTCCAAAATTTGTTTTTATCTTCATCTTATCTCACCATGAAAATGTGTGTTAGTCTACCAGAATACCTACAACATGTTGTAAAATACCAATACATTTGTATTTCATTATATCATGGACAAACAGGGTACAGCCGTCCCTGGAATTGTTGGGATCGTCCCCTTGATGTAGACCAGGGGTGGGCAAACTTTTTGACTCGCGGGCCACAAGTGGTCCTAAAATTGGACACGAGGGTGTTTGAACTAAGAATTATTGGCGCCTAAAAGTCCTGTGCAAAAACAAAAAAAAGATGCTAGATTTCTAATACCCTTTATGATGCCATTTGCTGACATAATACAGGCATTGCTAGCAAAGGGCAGAAGTATAATGATAATAGAAATATTTATTCAAAATTTGGACAAGGTTGGCGGGCCACATTAAAATGCTCAATGGGCCGCATTTGGCCCCCGGGCCTTAGTTTGCCCATGCCTGATGTAGACAATCGCAATGTTCTAGCTCCGTCTAAAAGGGAAAAGGAAGTCAGACCACAACAAACACCTCAAACATAGCATTGTTCCATCTCACCCACACACAAAACCTGTGATTTCTCCAAACTGAGAAGTCTGCCAAGCTCCAGGACAAGTCTCATTATTCCGTTCTTATCATCAGATCCACTCAGTCCGCGCTTCACTTGAAGAGTTTTTCTGCTGTGTCTCCTCTTCTTGAAAGAAGCGGCGGCGATGAAAGTCGGGTCTCCCGTCAGCCTGCACTTTTCCCGACCAGCTTTTTGCACCGAAACGTGTCAAAACATCAGAGAAAATCATTATGCTTTTGTTGTCTGACATTTAAAAGCAGCCAATTCCCTGAGTCATGCGGGGACAGTGTCCTGCAGCAGCAGAAATGTCAGCCTAATAAGGCGCAAACAGCCGCTGTAATCCTATTCACTGAACGTCTTTATGCCCAAGATGTAATCAATTCATCCAGGCCTCTGCTATCTGTGTTTTCTTCCTGTCATTGCCTCGGAATCTTCCCCGCCAACATATACATCAGGGTGTAGGAGGCGGAGGAAGAATGTGTGAGTTCCTTTCTCTTGTTGCTCTTATTGTTGGCAGCAGAAGGACAAAAACATGTACAAAGAATAGCTCCTCAGACCAACGAAAACAACTCAGAAAAAAGGTGTCTTTTTGTTTGTTGTTCCTTTAACAAGTTTCCATTGACAAAATCAACTTTTATTTTATCTTTTTTTTTTACAGGTCTGCTTTGTTAGAAGGTAGATCTAGGTAGATTTTTTTTTTTTTTTTTAGAGTTAGTCCATGATAAATAAATTGATTATTATATTATTAATAACACAATTGGAAACAAGACAAATGTTCTTTATGTTGAATCCTCATATTCAACAGTCAACATCCATCTTCATGTCTGGTCTCTGGCGACACTCAAACTGTTCCATACTGTCAGAACTTTCTTTGGCTGGTGAGCCCACTTGAGGTTATGTGGATCAGGACGGTGCTATAATCAGAGCAGCTCAGTGGCAACCTGGCAGCTGGTGGATTCCAACATCAAGCCCTGGACACCTAAGCCCGCCTCCTTGACAACTGGGCCACCGCTGCCGCAGAAAGTGTGTTATATGATATTAAAATGATCACAATTATTATGCCTTTATTGATTTTTTTGAAGTCCCTAAACATGTACGTTGCATTTAATTGCAACTGACATGCTAAAAATAAATTATCCTACTATTTCTCCATCTCACCCTGTCCTCTGTCCCTTCTAGTCTGACTCCAACTACCTCCATGTCCTCCCTCACTGCATCCATCAATCTCCTCTTTGTCTCCTACCTGGTAGCTCCATCTCAAGGATCATTCTTCTACCAATGTATCCACTGTCCCTCCTCTGAACATGTCCAAACCATCTCAATCTGTCTTCTCTAACTTTTTTTTCCAAACCTTTCTGTCTGTGAAGTACCTCATTCCTGATCCTGTCCATTATTCTGTCCTAAATAATAATGATAATGATAGAATAGAAAAGAGGTTGAAATAACTTATTGTAATTACCTTTCTTTGTTTTTCTCTGTATTAATCTTAACAACAAATAGCTAAGAAAAGGATTAAACAGCCAAACAATCACTTAACATACAAACATTCTTGTTATCGCTAAGATGCTTTAGAAACAACCTTTAGAACTGATGTTCCTACAGTTTTGACTTCTTCATAATTATTCATGTCTTTTTACCTTTATTTTCTGTAGTTGTTGTTTTCATCTATGTATCATTAGGTATATTTTCCATACCGTCCGTCTGGCAAAGGGGGCGGCAGATGTAGATTAGCCATGGGCTGCAATGTGCTGCGTTTAGAGGTTCATGTTTATTAATGTGAAACAGTCCTAATCTAAATAAATAAACAGAGATTAATGTTTAAGTAGCCTTGACAACGTATTGTGGGTTAATGTAGTGCTAAGCAGGCAAAGAAGATTAGTGAATCTTTACAGAACACCAATGATGATGGTGCTTGCATTTGTAAAACTTGGAGGAGAGGAGATACTTCAGAAGTACATAAGTTTGAGGTCAATGTTTGGTTATAAATTTGATGGGTTTTTACCAACACATAGTACATTTTTACAGCTTTTTTTTTTTTTTTTTTTTTTTTGGGGGGGGGGGGGTTTCAA